>APFE031137542.1:0-22846 GCA_000404065.3 Pinus taeda
TTTCCTATATACCATGAAGATTCGCCCATTTATTATACTTATAAATTTAGGGGGTGTTCTTAAAATTTTCCCTGGTAACTAGTTTAACACTGAGTGATCATCCAGTTTGTTAGGGTCCTATAAGGTGATTGATTTTTTTGCAGTTTGCATATTTCAAATTGTTCATAGATTCCAATATTCAGTTGATTTCACAAAAAAAAAAGAGAAAAGGAATGAAATGAAAAGAGGGTATATAAAAAGAAAAAGAACAAAAGAAAAATAAAAGAAGAAAACTAAAACCCCAAATGTGGTTCAAATCATACAATCTAATCATGATTCAAAAAAGTTCAATTTCTGTTGATAGGATAGAAAATAAAGATCTACCAAACAGTTTAATCTTGGCAAATCAGTAGCTAGGTAGAAATAAAATTGCATCAAATGTTTAATATGGGCCAAGGGGAGTGATAAGTGATAGAGTAGGATAGAATTAAAAAGAAAAATAAAAGAAAGATAAAAAGAGAAAGGGTCTGCAAGTACAAGTGCACCCTACAAATGAAAAAGAAAAAAATGCTAGACTAGAAAATAAGGGTAGGTAGACTGAAGATTCAAAGAAAAAAAGACATGATAAGTTCTTTAGGTTGGAAAATATCAATGTTTTCCCAAGGTTGGGAAAATAAATTAAAATGGGAAGGGGTTCAATATTAAGTTTCATAACCTTATGTTATACTCTCTATCCCTATAGTCTGCCACCCCTCATTTATTTCCCTACCCCACCACGCATTCATCCATCACATCCTACCTTATCTACCCACCATCTCTTAGCAAATCCCCACTCACCCCTCATGATCTGATGGCTCGTGTCATTTTACGGTCCCCCCCTCACCGTCCCAAAGTTAATCCTAGGGGTGGGTTCAAAATCAGTGGTTTCCAACCACTGGCGTGTCACACCCTCATAATTTTGCACCGACCCCTCTCATACCGCTTAGCACTCCTCTGGCCCCCCAAAAAGTGATTTATGTCGTTACTTAAACTGGTCTGCCATTATGGCTGTTTGATTGCCCCCGCCACCTCATGACACCAACCCTTCCCATCTGACCTATCACCTCCATTTCTGCCATTATGCATTTAATTAGTTGGACCGTTAGCCAATGGATTTTCACCAAGTAAGGCCAATCTAATGACATCACTCCAAATCCATAAAAGCATCGTGTCGTGCCATTTTCAAATTTTAATTGCTATTTCTACTATCAGGTGCATTTCATTTCCCTCCAGACATATACAGAGAGAGCACAATGCATACAAAAGTAGTAGTGCAATCGTAGAAAGATCCATTTTTCTACAGTGATCAAATGTTTCCATTCTCGAATCCCACTTCTAGTTAATCCCTTTCCTTCCTCCCTCATTGGATTCCCATTTCCTTCTATTCCATTTCTGTTACAAATTCAATACAGAACAGTTTCACAGGTTTTCAGAGAAGACAACCATGGCACCAAATAAAAAGGAAAAAGAAATATTTAATCCAATGGTTCACCCACCATTGGATTTGGATCGCATACTACTTGTAGACAGGGATTTTAAGATACATGAAGCACTCTTAGAGTTCGATTTGTTTGACATATACACCTGGGGGGAGGATAAATTTGTGGAGGAGATGGATGACATAGGTGTTTGGGACACTAATATACCTTGTTATATTTTTCCTAAAACACATATTTGCCCAGAACAGATAAGGAAGTGCCACTCATGCTACAGTCAACAACAAAGGGCAGTGATGGCCCCAACGGGACATATTTTTTTTACCATTGATGCCAAGTCCATTATGAAAATGATGCAGGCCCCTGTTATTCAAGGAACTACTCTCTTTTCCCATGAGATTCTCACTAAAATGTATCAGAAGCTTAATTTTTCTAAAAGAGCTAAAACCTTAGAACTCTTCATGACTGAGCACAAACCTTTACCAAGCAAGAATCCTCCTTATTCCTCCTCTTTTTCACTGAAAGAACTAGACACATTGTCAATTTTCTCTCTTATTTACTTGGCTATTATTTAGATCAATGGCTTGATGAAGTTATCATATCTTTCTTGTATATTCTATCAATAGAATCCAAGCCCTCTGTTCTCTTCAATTTCAGCCAATTTTTAGCAGATGCCATTCATGAGAAGCTTGTCAATTTCTTCACAGAGGAAGTGTTCCATTACTCCTCAGTTTTGGTGTATACGTTGGTTTATTTTCAGACAGATAGGTTCCATTTTACAATGAGCAAGATGAATGAAGAAGGTGAACCCCAATCTATGATTTTTTGGACAACATTGGTGATGAACGACCAAATGGACACTAGCTACAAGAGATTTGTAGAAATGTTTGTTCACCAAGCAATGAACCTCCTTAGTGGGACTGCAGAACCCCGATTTAGTGAAGAAATTAGAAGGATTATGCAGTTGACAAGCCAAGCAAGAACAGGTAATTGGTACATGTACCATAATTACACTAAATTGAGAGTATATGGATGTGAGTTGGCCACTTACAAGCTGCCAAAGTTACTCCCCATGGATATTTACAATGGCATACATCAGCCAAAATGATTAATGCAGATGAAGTGCACTTTGTAGCAATTAAGAAAAAGTCATAGTTTCGGATCAAATGTCAAATTGGTCCCTTCATTTGTAACAACAGAGCAGCAGGGGAGGAGGCAAATAAAAGATTGAAGGAAATTAATTTCACCAGCCATTTTACATGGTCCTATGACTCATGTGGTATCATCTCGAAGAAGACGACGGAAAACAAGTCAACAACCTATATTCACACTCAAAGGCTTGAAATTGAGAAATACATGAACCAGATTGATTGGATTCCTGATACATTGAAGGAGGTTGAGGAACAAGTGATTTAGTCTTCTAGTGCAGAGATTTCAAGACAGCAGGAAAAACATACCACTGAAGATAGAACTAAAAAAATAAAAGAATCGGAATAGGGAATAACATGGAAAAGGCCTAGAGAAGATCAGTCACCAGGGACTGATACTTCTATGAAAGAATTCAAGCTAAAAAATAGAAAAAATCCCAGAAAGCACATCGACATAGAAAAAGAATCACCGTAGAAAATAATCATCAATATCATTGAGATTCCACACTCATCCTCGGCTGGAGGGAAATATTTTCATGCCACTCCGATTTCAGAAAGGCAACTTTCTCTTCAGGTTTCATCATCTACTAATGTGATTCAAGAAAAGGAATAGATAGTCTTTGACACATTCAGGGAGATTAAAATCAGGAATGAGGTATTGAAAAGGAAAACTTATGCTCAATTTTGGAAACATAGTGCAACTGGACAAGGCAAACTTCTCTCTGCCTTCCATTCAGAAAAAGGAAAAATGCACATGGAATTCTCGGAAGCATAGACAACCGAGCCCAAAACTCAAGCAAATAACAAGAAAACTTCTTTTGAGTTTGATGCCAGAAGTGTCCATCCACTTGACCAACTAGAAATGCACAAGAAAATATGTGAAATGATTTCATCTACTCTAACCAACACTTCTATGAACTCGTTTAAAATGTAGGTAGCTCTGTCAAATGCTCAATCTAAATTAAATATGGAAATGGTTTCATCACAATCAAAGGACAATAAAATTAAGTCTTTAGAAGACTTATTAGTGAAGATTAGGAATGATACCTCACATATAAAAGCAGATGAAGAAATAATAAAGAAGAAAGAGATGGATATAGCATCTTTGAAGAAGTAGCTCAAGATGCCTACCACACATGACCCACTGACCAAGGAGATAGAGAAAACAAAGAGCCAGAAGGATGATATGATGAAATTAATAGTGGAGCAGTATCTCTAGATAAAACAAATGGAAGTAGAGATGGAAAAAATGGTACAAGAGAAAGAAAAGGCAACAGAGATGGCCAACACAACAATGGAGGCCCTTACTGTAACAACCCCTCCCATAGCCACTCCAGCAGGTGCTGCCACAGGAGCGGGAAGCAACACAAAACAACTGGCCAGATCAATGGAAGGCATGAATATTTAGACTGGGGAGATTAAAATACTAGAAACTCAAGTTAATGTGTTGCAAGATCAAATCAAAAGGGACAAAATTAACCATTTGGTGGAGATGCAAAGGGAAAAACATTGATTGAAGCACTACAAAAATCATAAAAAGAATCATCTATTGGGAACACTCGAGGAAGAGTGAAGGAGATTATTTGGAATAATATAATTGATGGAATGAATGAAATTTGGCCCAGCATCCAAATGTTCTTTGAGCAGAAAGAATTAATTGAAAAGTCCATAGAAGCTATTTCAACTACTAATGAGGAGCTGGGAGACATGCAAGTAACATCCAATAGGATAATCAATTTTTTAAATTCAAGAAATTGGTATGAGCTCAGAGATTTGGGAGTAGCAGATAGAACATAGACTATACTTCAAGTGAAGAAGGTGTTGACTAAGAAGAGCTTGAATGTATAGCTAGAAGAGAAATGTCAAAATCGGGAGCTGACAATCAACAGGTTCTTCAATAGAATGCAACCTTTACATTAGAAAGGTATCCCCTCTCTATTTGTTATAAATGAAAAACTCCTGGCCAAAGAGGATTATTTGAAGAGACTCCATGGCATAGCCACAGATGCTGGAAATATTTCCAACATCAAAGGAAACATAACAGGAAAGACATTGCTCGAAGCTATCAACAACCAAATTTACATCGAGCATGAACTAAAGCATGTGTTTCAGGTCAAACTAACTTTTGCTAAATACACGGAAGCTGATGAAATATATAGAAGATTAATTAAGGTCAAAGTTCCAGATCAAGAAGCATGGATTGATCTATGTGACTATCAAGAGGAATGAGACTAGGATGATTAAACTGAGAGTACAGACCTAAGTCAGCACTAGCCACATCAGCAGAGCCACTACAGTTAAATTAACGTATCATGCAACAACATCCATAAAAAGGAGAACCACATGTCCCAGTTTTCTCAGCGTGGCCACTTCGTGGTTACATTAGTCATTTTTCCTTTCATTGTAATTAATAATAGATTTCCAAGTGTATAAGGCAAATCGTTGTAGGTTTTTTTTTAATACTTCATGCATTGGAAGTATTAGGGGTTGGACCTAAGTCGTTTGAACAATCTTTTATGTTTGGAGCATTGTAATCTCGATCTGGAGCATCAATAAAAGGACAATTTGCAAGATACTTGATCTGTTTTGACCTGCTGATGTCTTCCTTTCTGTACTAAATGTATCTCTGTTTATTCATTTATGCATCTTTGAGTCTTATTGAAAAGCAGAAATTCTAGTTTAAGATATGTTGTTGGAGCAACTTATTACTATATGTATTTTCAATCTAAACGTTTTCCTTTGAGGTATGATTAAAAAATACATAACTACTTTTTAATCATTACTAATATCACTTTTCTGTCATTTCACTTTCACTCTTCTTTTAGATCCAGTAAAGACAGTTAGCTCAACTTGTAAATTCTCTGGAAAAATGATGCTACCACCCAGCCTTAGACTCCATAGCCCAATGGAAATGATTCAAATATGATCTACCCCAACCAACCAAACAAACAACCAAGAAATCAATTAATAAATTTCCTCGATTTTTATATCTAGCCTAACACATTAGTACACTAAAAACAATGTCAAATCCTAAAAATATGGCGATAACCCTCTCAATGTCTACGATGGATAGATACTATACTCTTAAGTGGTTGATGTATCATTTGTGAATTTTGTCTTTCCAATCTTCAAAATCACAGGATAATAACACAGTTAAACTGATAAATTAGCCTAAATTAACTCATGTAGATAGATAACATGAGTTACCAAGTTGAGATTGGAGTTCAAGGGTAGTGTACTGTCAGGTATAGCATAATAAGTGTTTATAGGTGGTGCATGCAGTTAGAGGAAGGTTAATTGATTATGCAATTCTAATTGGGAATTTTCCCTAATTAATAGGGGATAATTCCATGAGGAATGATGCAAGGAAATATGGACTTGGGAAAGCTAGCGTTTATTTAATTATTGATCAGAGGAAACTTGTTGAGTAGTGAGATACATTTTATGAGTGTAGAGGTTTCTCAGGCTTGAGAAAACATTGTAGATATTTTCTATTTTATGACTTATGCAATATACATATAGGAGTGGTTTTGAGCAGTTGTTTTCCCCTACAAAATCATTTTGTAACGTGTGACTGAATTTTGTCTCATATATGCTTTGTGATTTCTTGATTGTTTAATTGTTTCCATAATTGGTAGAGTAGATTCAAGTATTTTGATTTAGATACATTTCATAAGAAGTTTGAATCTACAAGTAATTTCTACAAAGGATTACTGACCATGTTTAGGGAATAACTATGTCTGTAGATCTTAAGGAAAACTTGTAGTGTTCAAAATTATCATTTATAAAAGTTTGAGAAGTAATTGGATTCTATGTTTTAAAATTGAGTGTGGTAAAAATATTGTTTTGTGTTCTTAGAATTTAGAAGTTATCTGCTAGATTAAAATCCTTCACCCTCATATTTCTTGATTTGGTTACTTTGGATTTAGCTTTGGCATAACCATCTTATTTGTTTGAAACGCAAAAACAATTTTATTTTTTTTCCTTTTTAAATCTTTTTCAATATCTTTATTTTCCTTGTTATTTTTAAATAAGTTATACAAATACATTATGAAAGTATAAATACATATAAACCCCACTATATACACTTTAAAAATACTATGTTATAATAAAATAAACTATACATTTTGAAAAAAATAAAGATTAAAAAATGTTTTAATTTATATTAAAACTGTCAAACCTTAAAGTAACATTTTAGATTATAATTTCAAAACAATATATTTTTTAACTTTAAACTTTCAAAAATAATATATATATATATATATATATATATATATATATATATATATATATATATATATATATATATATATATATATTTGTTAAGCTTGGGAGGTCCTTTTCATTTTCTATTCAAACATAGGCAAATTGACACCACATAGATTGGCTAGGTGGCCTCAACTTTCCCCGCAGGGAAACCAAGCCTGTTGGCCACCTATCCGCATTGTAGGCCATCCAAAAAAAAAAGAGTTTCAATCTCTCTAACCAAACTATATATGTATCTATTTCATGTCCATATTCTAGCTTTCTATCTATACGTAGACTTGCACGACGAAAAGTAAAAGCTATATGCATATAAAACAAAAGTATAAAGCAAAAGTAAACATAGGGAACTGACTAGCCCTTCTGCTCCTTTGAGGCCAATTCCAATGGTGTTGGGTCCTTAACTATTGATACAGGCATCTTAGACAGTTCTAAGATGCATGGAATGTGTCTTTCAATTATGTCCAACACGATGTCCTACTTATGGAGCTAGAATTGAATTTTCTGCAGGTCTTGCTTATAGCTCGACATACCTTGGAGTGAAACCTCCATGCCTACCAAGATTGTTTCCATGGCCTTTCCTAATAGGCTCTTCATAAACCAATATTAATATAAGGTCTACTACACTCAATGATTCTTCCTCTGGTGTTGCCCAGGTCAGGACTAAGGTCCTCCAATTTTCCATATCCTCCTTTGTCTCACTGCCCTGCTTTATTTCCTCTTCCCACTCTTCTAATAGCTTCTGAATTCCCTCATCAGTACCCTGATGGTAGTCCTATGAGGCTTTAGTATAAAGTGTTTTACCAAATTTCTTCCCGTGCGAGGCTTTTACGTACTTGAATCCTTATCCTTCAGAGGGGCCAATCCCCTCCTTCCTCAACCAAAACTTATCGTCGGTCGAGCCATGTCGTAAATTCCTAAGACTTCTTCATAGCGACAATTTGTTAACCTAAAAAAATTTAATATAATTTGGTTTCTTCCCTGGATTGTATTGCCAGCAAGGTAAGCCACACGATGCTTTTCCTCAATCCTTTCCTTATCGGAGTTAGATCCAGGATGGCCAAAAGAGAAGTCCCCAGAGGCGTTCTTCCTCCAACAGACCTATGGTGTTCCCCTTGTGCATACCTAATTCCCTCCAGTCATAGTCAGGTAAGTCACTTCTTGCCATAGCCAAACTCATGAGCCCACCCTCACTCAATCATATTTCCTAGAGGTAAATGGTAACCCTTCCCATTCTACCCAGGAAATTTTAGCATTGCCACTCAATTTGTCATGGTAAGCTTTCCCCTCTAAGTCCCTGGAATTTCCATATTTCCAGTGGGAATGGCCATTATCCTGGCAAATTTTATGGCTACAGTAGCATGGCCTACCTCCGATGCACCAGGTTGAATACTCCCCCCTCCCCCAGCATCCATTTCATTGCCATCATTCATGAGCCTTCTACGGCCAGCCTCGCACCAACCTCGGCTAACAGAACCTAGGTTCTCGAGACCAGATAGCACATGGTTAACACAACAAATACCATAGGAAATACCTAACTGACACAATATATAAACACAGAACCTGGCAATTGCTACCAGTTGTGTACCCCATTGCCACCAAAAATTCTCGACCCCCTAATTGAGATTCCTACTATCCCCCCTCTCCCACCAACAAAACCCAAAATAGGACATCATTGCAATGGAGGAGAAAGGATGAAAAAATACTTGTGTATAGATGTAGGTCGTCTCCAAGCTCAGAACTGAAAAAGTCATCGCCTTCTCATTCCTCTGCAACACCTTCTTCCTTCAAAAGACAATTCTAACTTTTCCCTCTTATCTGACGTATTCTCCTTTACATCCTGCCTTGCCTCCGTCCCTGTATCCTTTCCCACCACCCTTGCATGCACTCATGCCAAGGGTCACCGCACCCATCACCTTGAGCGTGTGGGGTGCAGAAGTACATGTCTAAGAGGTACACATCATTACTATACCCAGGTTGTCCCAACCACCAACCTACACCCCGATTGGGGTCTTGAGTTTATCGGGAGCTGCTACCCTAACTTTGCCTATCATCTTGCTCCAATATTTCCCCCGGGGTTTTAAATGTCTCGTCTCAGGGTTGGACTAGCAATAGTTTTTCCAGCAGTTCATTTCGGTGGTTGCATCCCTAATTGGCAAGAAAATATGCCCCTTTATTCCCTTCTCTTTTGACATGATTGATCATAATGTAATCAAAATTTTGAATTACTTATCCTATCTCTTGGATAAGTCAATATGTCCTTCAACTTCAGTTGAGCTTGTACCATTTGGTGCCATTGTTCAACTTTACCAATGTGTTGATTACCAGGCTTGAGTCTTCTTCTACCACTAAGTTTCGATACCCCATTCTGATAGTGATTAGAAGTCCCTCTCTTTCTATTATAAACTATCTCATTGTTAATTGCTATCCTACATGACTCAACATAAGTTAGCCAAGTGTTAGCTTGGCGCTCTTGGAAGAGGCCACCTAGGCCTACCACACCCAGATTCCCTTTTGACGTCCCATCGAAATTGATTTTTATGAATTCTTCTCCAAGAGGGGTGAAGTGAGCCCAGGCTATTGAGCCTACCTAGTTTTTTTCCAGGCCGATGGAGCTATCATTTCTGGTGATAGGTTAAGTTTTTATAGAATTCAAGCTTATTGGGGGGGAACTTGCCAATCTTCTTGGTGCCATTTCTCATCTAGGATTGTTTTCGTGGTGTTTAGGACTATTCCATCCCACACCTTCTCCTAAGCAGTGGATTTATTCTTAAAGACTGCGGTTTCACTCTTTCCATATTTCCCAGAGATTAAATCCTAAGGCTAGGTCCCATGCTCAATTTTATATCGGGCTTGAGAATATATGACTCCTCCAAAGAAGGATTGTTTCCTTAATGCTATGTTGGTCTCGATTAATTCTTTCGAAGACTCTTTTCATTTGCCTTCATTTAAGTTCAACACATGGGCATGTGTTGAGCATGTGCTCCAGATCTTCTTTGTGCCATGGACAAATCCAACAAAAGGAAGGACCCTGGACACCCCTTTTTTGCAATTGAGCCTAGGTTAGAATCAGTCCTTTACAAACTAATCATAGGAAATGGGATACCTTAGGCCACTATCCTCCCTTCCATAGTTTTTTCCATATAATGTTTCTCCCTTCTTGACCTTGTCCTACTTGAATGTTGTATGCTTCTTTTATGGTGAAGGTTCCTTTTGTAATATGGCCCCATATCACGATATTAGGATCATTTCAGATCGTTAATTGTCTCGATCTCAACTCTTTGTCTAACACTATCCATTGGTTAGTCTCAATGTCCTGGTCCCATTATTCCTTCTTCTTCCATCTCCTCCAATTTCCCATTCCTTGGTCCTCATTCTAGAATTTCTCCACCAAGTGTATGTTCTTGTCCTTCGTATATAGATATATGTCCCTAAGTTCTTTCTTATCCATCTTTTGTTCACTTTGTTTCCAAGAATCAAGCCAAAATCTTGTTGTTCTACCATTACGGATCTCCCAAAAGGCGTGTTGGCTTATGAGGTTTCTGTTTTCGATTGGCAAGTTCCAAACTGTTGATCCTTTTGGGGGGTCTCTATATCTCAGAATATCCTTAGTTCTCTTAGGCATATCGTATTTTCTTGTTCATATTTTTTTCCATCAGTCCCTTCCACCTCTAATCCATCTCTACCATAGTTTTTCTCTCATTATTTTATTCAACATGTAAGGGCCTTTGAGGCCTAGCTTGCAATCCATTTTATTTTTTACTAGGCCTTGCCAGGATACAAGTGCCAATTTTCTGATCTGTTGAGCCCCTCCCCACAAATGTTTCTTGAAGATATCAACCATTTTGGAACACGCCCCTTTGGGGGTTGCCATGCCCAAGAGTTTTTAAATAGGTATTGATTGCAGCACTTCTTTAAGAAGGACAATCCTGCCAAAAAGGTTGAGGAATCTAAAGTCCCACCAACTTAGCTGTCCCTACAGTTTTTGGAGGATTCGCTACGAGTAGGATAATTTTAGAGGATTATCTAATAGAGGCATGCTGAGGTATTTAGATGGGATATTTCCAATACTAAACCCTAGGATCATGGCTAGATGGGTCTTGATATTATCTTGAGTATGAAAGAAGAAATACAAGATTTGTCATTGTTTATCTTTGTCCAAAAATCCTCCATAAAAGTGATAAGAATCTCTTTTATTTGATGAGCTTCCCTCAGTGAGACCTGGTATAATAGCATGATATCATCTACAAATTTTTGATGGGTGATTGCCAAGTCGTTAGCCCAGATCCTTAGGCCTCTGAGACTAGATTCTATGACTTCATTTTTAATATAACGTCCCATCCCTTCTGCATCAATAATAAACAGGAAAGGCGATATTGGGTCACCTTGTCTCAGGCCTCGAGTTGGATTAAAAGTGGAGGTAGGAGTATTGTTCAACAGAATATAAATGGCAAGGGAAGAGATCATGGCTAGGATCCAATTTATCCATCTTTGGGAAAAACCATAAGCTTTGAGAATGTTGGACAAGTAGTCCCAACTACACCTATCATAAGCCTTCGAGAGGTCCAACTTAATCATCATACCTGTAAGATTTTTAACCTTGAGAGAGTGTACAAATTCCTGAGAAGTGATGAACCTATCCAAAATTTTCCTACCTTCTACAAATCCTGTTTGTTCCGGAGAGATGAGGGTCAACAAGAGAGGCTTTATCCATTTTACAATAACGTTAACAATGATTTTATAAATAACATTACATAAGGCAATAAGACGAAATCCTTTAGGATCCTTAGATTGTAAAGCTTTACAAATAAGAGCAATAAAAGTAGATTTCAGGCTAGGAAATGCCTTTTGGTTGCAGCGAGATTCCTCTACTACCTCTAGGATCTCTTAGCATGAAGTTTTAGGTGGCTTGGTAGAATTCCACAGTGAACCCATCCGGGCATGGGGTCTTATTTTTATGCATTCCTTTGACAATCTCTTCCACTTGGTCCAAGGTAGCAGGTCACATGAAGGTCAAGTTTTGATCTCGTGTTACTAGCTAAGGGATGTGCTATGGGATTGTTTGGATTGCTTTCATTCTGTGCTCTGGAGGTTCTGACAGGAGGTCTTTCAAGTGGTTTATAAGGATCTCCTCCATTTCTTCATGTTGGACTCAACGATGCTCGTCCTCAACTTTTAGGGAGTAGATTCTATCGTGTTGCCTATGATGAACCATGGCTTTATGGAAGAATATTGTATTTATCTCTCCTTCCTATAGCTAGTTTACTCGATATTTTTGTTTCCAAAGGATCTCTTCGTGTTTTCTTCTTTCCTCCAGTTGGTTTACTAACTCTCCTTCTTCTCTAATGAGCTCTTTCGATCTCCCTTCCTATATGATTTTTTGCTACACCTCCATCATGTGCTTTTTTATATCATTTTGGCCATTCATAATATGTCCAATTTCTTCTTTCTTCCATTTCCCTAGTTTCTTCTTTAATTATTTGAGTTTTAGCTAAAAAGTATGCATACAATTCCTCCCTTGTTGTTTGCTAGTTTTCCACCATTCCTCAAGTCTTTTAAGGAGGCCCGAGTCCCTTAGCCACAAGGCTTCAAAACTGAAAGGTTTGTTCTTAGGTCTTGATTTTAGGTCCACTTCTAGTCTGATCGGCCAATGATTTGAGTCTATACATAGGAGGATCGAGGATTCCATGAAAATCTCTCTTCTTATAGCATGTTCTGAGATTAGGAATCTATCTAATCGTGAAGCAATGTGATGTATACCTCCCCTTCTATTATTCCATTTATGAACACCATTAATTGTTAGCATGTCCATAAGGTGTAGTTCTGATATGATATCTACAAAGGCTTCCATGCCCACGTCTGTTCTTCTCATTCCTCCCTTCTTCTTTGCTAAGGAGGTGATCACATTAAATTTCCTTCCAACTATCCAAAGGTCTTCTGGGTATAGATTTCTCATGTTTGATAGATTTTGTAGGAAAGTGCCTCTTTCTCTAGGGATATGAGGCCCATATACTCTTGTAAGCATCACCCATTCTCTGGATCCAATGTTTCGAAATTTCCCTTACATAATTCTTGGGAGGATAACCCAGTCTTCAAACCAAACCTTTTAAGGATTCCATATAATCAACAGTCCCCAGCACTATTTCTTGCATCCTAGGCCATGAATTGGTACTGGGGTTTAAATTTTTCCAGAAACCCTTTCAATTTTCTTTCACTAATTTTAGTTACCTATATTATCATGATACTTGGTTTACATTTCTTCAGTCTCTCTTTAAGGTACCTATATTTTCCTCTACTGTTGAGGCCTCTTATGTTCCATGACGTAAGAATTATTTCAAAATTTCAAGGGTTTTTGAAAGACCTCTAACAATGGAACTAATCTCCTAGAATTACTAGTAGCTCCCCAACCATCTAGATGGATTCGTTCATTGTTCTTCTGCCCACTTCTTTCCACCCATTCCTAGGGTTCCTATATCCTGTCCTTAATTGACTTGAGACCCTAGGTGGTTCAAATGGGCTATGATAGTTGAGCCCTATTTGTCTTTATATTGTTTGAAAGTTTCCTTATAGATTTGTTTATAATCCTTTGGGATGAAGCATTCATCCAAGTGCCTCCATTCTTCCAACAAATGTTTCATCACTTTTTCTTCCGCACTCAAATCCTTTTTCGAGTTATCAATCTCCATAAGGTTTTTCTTGATCATTTGCATTTTGGCCTCCTTTCCTCAGGTCACTGTTGCCTCCTTTTTATTTAGCTTATTTCCTTCTGGTTCCTTTTCTTTCAGGATTTCTATTTTCATGGTGTTGTCTTGGGTTATCTCTCTCGTTTCATCCTCCTTGAGGACCGCAAACTGATTAGGGGCTCTTTTCTCTTTCTCATTTTGACTTGGTATCTGGTTCTTTGTCTGCCTCTGGTTCCATTTTCTCCTATGCACCTCCTAAAAACCTTCCCCATCCTCCCTTGCCTTCATTTCCCGCACCCTTTTCTCCGTAGAGGGGTTCTCTTTCTTATTTAATGGGCAAGCATGGTATAGATGACCATATTCATGGCATTGTGAAATATGAAAGGAATATTTTCATAGTATAGGGGTTGTCGCCATATCTCATCATGGTATTCTAACTTGATATAGTATGGAAGTGGCTCAGTGATATTCATGTAGACATAGATCCAGACATAAGAGGTATATCTACCTTTTCTCGTAGAGTTTGCAACTTTGACAAAGGTTCCAATAGAGTTACCAATTCCTTCCAGTATTTTTGGATCCCAGAAGTCCAATGGTAGGCCAAGAATTTGAACCTAGATTGGGGCTGCCAAGAGCTTCTCCTAGTCTGGGTTGTATCATTCCTCCCACTATCTAATGAAGAGACCTGCATTGTTAAAGAAAAATGGGCCATCTTTGAAATCCGTCTCTTTGTCTTCAAGGTTAGTGAATATCATTGTGAAAAACCCTTTTTCCCCCAGCTTGAGATCAATGTGTCCTTTCGGTTTCCACCTCTATTAGATCCGTTTCATATGTTCCTTCTCCATTGGCCAAGCCCCAATGAATTTACATATGAGGGTGGGGTCCTTCATCTATTTTTGATATTCTTTCGATTTTTTGTTTGTAATAAAAAGTCTTGGTTTCTTAGTGGTCCTCAACATGAATTTACCTCCCAAGCCCGCTTGCCATTTAGCTCCCAAAATTGACATTTCCTTTCCTTTTCTCCCATTGTTGTTGGTTGCTCCATGCTCGCTAGATTTTGCTATTGCAATGTTACAGTAGGAGGGGATCTCTCCTCCCCTACCATTACTCTTATGGTTTTTGTTAACATGTTCATTTTAGGTAGCTTTTGTAGTTCTTTTTCCATTATGGATGCTTGTAGGGTTGTGAAGGTGGCTCCATAGAAACCCTACCTGCTTACGCTGCCATCATCCACTCGCTAAAACTACAATATATTTAATGGAAATCTAACTTTTAGTTCAATTGTCTCTATTTCACATTCACATTCACATTTCTTTCATACCGAACCATATAAATTCAACTATGTTATTATGAATGTGATATTATTTCCAAATATGAAATAATATTTATGAATTTGATTTCATTTCTTAATCTATTATTAAATTTTTAATCTCTACTTTTTAACTAATTATAAAACATCTTAATGTTATTTTTAAAGTTTTTTCATGTATTTATTATGCCGTAAGGCATTCCCTCTGGGAAGAACTCCCTCCCATGCCACTTGTACCTTCGTATGCCATTTATTTGGGTGTTAGATGATAAAAATAACTTGGTCCATTGGATTGATTCGATTAGTTAGTTACTAAATGGTTCTAACAATAAGAGAATGATTAAAACATCCCTGGAATGGATGGAACTATTTTCTCCCACACATTCAATTCTTCATTACCTGGTTCTAATGACAAGAGAAAGATCGAAACAACCCTTGAATGTATGGCACTGTCTTCTCCTCCTCATTCAGTTATGCATTACCTAGTTCTAACGACACGATAAAGATTGAAACATCCCTAGAATGGATGGCACTATTTTCTCCCCTGCATTTAGTTTTTCATCACTACTGCTTGCCTCCTTGTTGGTGGTTGATCACTAATTCTTTCCAGCTCAAGTGGTTAGAAGGAAGAATGTTACCAAGAGAAAGCACTGATAAATTCTTGGGTGGAGCAGAGAAAGCAATGCCTAAGTAAATGGAGGTTAGAGCAGGGGCACTTTATTACCTAGATACAAGGGCTACACGGAGACATAAGCCCATCCAAAGGCATGAACAAGGGGAAAATCATATGAAGTAGAAATATCATTGTATAGTGTCAGTGACTAAAACATCCTCGTTTCCTTTGGTGGAGTTTCAGTCGATTATAATGCCTAATAGGCTAAAATATCTTTTTAGAATTTCTGAATACGTAACTCTTCCATATTTGTGTTAACTTCTATTCAATGTGGTCTCTAATTGTTGGTTTCATGTTTCCTGAAATGGTTATTTTTGGTATCAGGTTTATAGTGAACATGGGGACTTTTGTTATAAGTGGAGAAGCACTAGGAAGGAAAAACATGTACGAGGCAGAGTTGGAGTTGATGAAAAATAGGAAGTCCACCACTTTATATGCCGATTTTAGTCATTCATGTAGTTTTATGATACGTTGCAGTAGGCCATCTTGGATGAGTATTTAAGGTCTGTAAAAGAGGAAAAATGTTATTTTTCTCATTTTTCACTTATTTTATCTTTTATTTTACCAGGGTTTTTGATTTGAATTTAGATTTGTTTTATTTCATTGTGGATATACCTAGCTTCTTTCATTTCAATGTTGTGGATTTGATATTTTTCATTTTCATTCTATTCGGTATTCTAGGATTTTGTTCCCTTATCTTTATTGTTTTGGACATTTTGTTATTTAGAGCACTATTACAGTTATAGATATGAGCACATCATCTAAGAATTTATTTATTTATTTTTCCTAGATTTAAATTTTGCAGATATTCTATCTATTTGCAATTTCTAACCATGATCTTACTTTTCATCCCATTATTTGTGTGAATGCTACTTGTTCAAGTTGAAATAGATGGACTATTCTTCATCAAGAGAGAAAGTTTGCAGATTGGATGAGAGTTCGAATGAAAGAGACCTCCAAAGAGATACCTGTTGGTTCTCTTCCACGATCTTTAGATGTCATTATTCGACATGAGATTGTTGAGCAGCTAATAACTAGTGACAAGTAATCTTTCTCATCCAGTGAGATTTTCACATAAGGTTTTAAATGCATCATTATTGGCTTGACATGTATTGACCCATGTTCAATGTTAATTAGCCAAGGAAATCCCTACACTACTGGCCCTTTTGTATCAACCTACAGAGTGCGGACTAAAGTCCCATTCGCACCTTGAGATAGTTGTGATGTCATTTTTATACCCTAACAATTCCTTCACATAAACCTAGTCCTTTAGGGCTTATCAATGCACTTCCCTTATCCGGCTTTGAAACCTTTGCAAAGGTCCCCGATCATCCTTCGTGAACCTTAAATAGTCAATTAAAATGCTTACGCGCCTCTGTAGTTACTCTTAATTCTGTGTCTACCCCAATTATATTAAGTATTAGATAACTTCAAAATGTATTATGATTATCTTTACATAAACATATATTCTCTTGCATTCATATGACAAAGTAAAACGCAGATTCGCACATCAATAGAACATTAAATCATAAATCCAGTATTCAACATAACATAACTCCAAACATTCATAATAGAAGTAAAATAACTCATACACATATATCTCCAGAATAATTCTCTTTATTGAAGGTTCCGATCTCCAGTACAGAGTCTAACTGCCTTGCACACACAACTGCAGGGGTCTGCGCACTCAGCTACGGACTTCTACCCTAGGCCTCTGTGCACTCAGCTGAAGAGGCTCTTCTTACACTAAGACTCTTCAATCTTAGCTCTCCCAGGAAAAAAATTACTTAGAACTGAACTAAAAACTTCCTTTGACTCTTCTAAGACTCCCTTTTTATGCATTCCCATGACCCACGGTGCAAGGGCAGATCTCACCTAGCCACCATAAGCTACCTAAACTAAGGGTGGAAACCCTTTTTGACTATTTGCACTTTCGCACTCAGTAACCACAAAATGCATAGAATTTACATTATTTATACAAAACTTGGGCCTTTACCACAAAAAATAACCCTAGGGGGGCCATTCCCAATAGGCCCCCAATACAAATATGGTGACTCACCCCTAGTCACTCGGTTGATGTGAAGATCTTGTTGTAAAGACTTCCTAGATCCACTTGTACGATTGCAACCTCGGGGGTACACTACATTGCCACCTTCTTAACCTGCCTGACCAACTACTCTATCGTTGGTTCTGCATTATCTGCTTATATTTTCTGCTGTGTCGCCTTGTAGATTGGCCAATTTCCCTTTAATGGAAGCAGTGATCACAAAGGCTTCCTCCAGCCAAGGCCCAATATGGCCTTCACTACTATCTCCTTGCACTGAGCTACATCCACCTGTTCCTTTAATGCCTTTGCTTCTTATAGTTTTCCTAATCTTTGCGTGATGGAAACGATGTGCGCCATCACTTTGGCCTCATTTTACTTCTACTGCAACTTCCATGCCTCATTTTCTAGTCTTTCGAAGTTGGGATCTTCCTGCAGATTGGTCACTACTTCGAGCGCATGCTAGAAGAGTGCAGTGCAATCCTTCATAGCATGTCAATAGCTACAATGACATCCTTTGTAGGGGTCACACTCTACTCTATGACTTCTAGTCGAGTCGAAGGCTAGGCCCTCAACTCAAGTTCTGTGATCTTAAGGTTCAATTCAAACTGAACGTTTTCTAGCTTTGTTCATGCCTTGAACACACCTACTGCAAGCTTCTGGATCCTTGCATCAACTGGTGCATCTTCGGGGATGTTTAGCTCTGGAACTGTTCGGCATGCCTTACCCACCACAACTATTGTGCGCTCATTCTTTTCTATGATATTTTCAAGAAAATCATTCGTGAATGATTTTTTGGCAAACATTTGTGCATTGTTCACCTTCTACTCAATGATAATGTTCAAGGCGCACTGTTACCGAGCCCTGATTTCCACGATCACACCATCTAGTAGGATTTGAAGGGCTTCACTTGGAAGCCCAACTATTGGCTTGTTGGGACCTGACCTAGGTTCATATGTGATTTAGCCTAACAAATCTCGGTACTACTGGCCCTTTCAACAATAGTCCGTAGAGTGCGAACTGAGGTCTCATCTGAAGTTGTATGGGAGGGTGCTAGAACTAGGTTTCTACACCGTGGAGATGTCTGATGAGTTCAAGTGGTCCGTGGTTCAACCCAGCGTGTAGGTCACTTTGTGCACTTTGCTGTACCTTGCAGCCTGAGATACTACCTTCACACAACCCTACTCGGGGGCTAAACATTGATATTACCCTAGTCCTTACTCGTATTCCACTGTTAGTTGACCAATTTAGCCTACTTGCATGCTTTAAGTTATACTTAGCAATATAAATCATTTATACAGGTGCGCAGAGTAAATAAACAATATATTTGCAATTTATACCAAACATGCATTAATCCAAGAATAGATACACAGATTAGTAACAAAACTTCTCTTTATTAATCTCTTCTTCAGTTATCTACTCAACTCTGCCCTGCGCACTCAGTTGCAAGAGTCTGTGCACTTACCTATGAACTACTAGGCCTCTACATACTCTGCTATAGAGGCTTCTCTTACCCTACGACCCAAAGACACACTTAGTTACTTAGCCTCTTTCTTCCCTCTACTTCTTCGTTATCCTCTCTTTTACACTTAGAGCCTGGCTCTATTTATACAATCCCATGGTCTGTAGGACATGGGTAGGCTGACATTACATTACAAGACTAGGGTGGATAACCCTGTGACTCTATCATACATTTCACGCTTCGTGCCCACAATTCGTGGAGTCTTTAAAAAAATATCAGGTCAAAAGTTGGGCTTTAAGCCCAAAACATGTCTTGGGGGGGTTCCTTGCCCAATAGGCCCCCAACACAAACATCGTGACTAGCCCTCGAGTCACTCAGTCAGCACGACAATCTTGGCATGGAGTCCCTCCAACTGTTCTCAAACTATGTTGAGGTCCACAACGCATTGAGCTGCTACTTACCAGATCTGCTACATTTGTTGTTCTGAGACCTCTATTTCTGAACTATTTCTATACATTTGTACCAATATCTATTGCATTTGTTGATAGTACCGTGCCTTTATCCGGCTCCTTGGAGTGCAAATATTGTGCTGCTGCCGGCTAGTCAGATAGCCGGCCCACTCGTGTAGGGCTTCAAGCGGCTGCCATTCACCTTGCCTGGGAAGGGTTCTCCATTAAGGTTGACTAGCTGGATCGCACCTCCGTCTGTGACCTCCTTAACGATGTATGGTCCGAGCCAATGCATCCTGAATTTTCCTGGAAATTTTTCAAACTTACTATTATACAACAGCACTAAGTCCTTTGCTTGAAGGTGCGCAACTTAATATGGTGATCGTGCCAGGCATTTTCATGTTGCCTTTGTACCTGCTGATGAAAACCAGCCAAGAATCATTCCTCCTGAAGTTCTTCCAATTTCGTGAGCCTTTTTTCTAAAGCTTTGTGATCCGTCATCCATGTGAGTGCTGCTATGTGCAAACTAGGTACGATATATTCCATCGGCATGACAGCTTCCATGCCATAAACTAACCGAAAGGTGTTTCTCCTATCAGTTTTTTACACATTGTCCTATAAGCCCATAGTACTGTGGGCATGTTCAGGTCCCAATCGCTTTGTTGTGCATTGCACACTTTGGTTAGCACAATCTCTAGTATTTTGTTGAATGCTTCTACTGTCCCATTGGCTTATGGGTGATATGGTGTACTTTTATGATGATACACTAGGAAATCTTCTATGAGTGCACTGATGGTTTCGTTCAGGAAATGTGTTCCACGATCACTCATTAATATTTTTAGATAGCCAAATTGGGTCAACATGTTTTCAAACAAAAACTTCGTAGTCGTAGTGGCCATGCAGTCTTTGACCAGCTCCAGTTCCACCCAGCATGTTGGGTACTCTGTTGCGGTGATGATGTAGTCTGCACCCATTTTTCCCTGAGGTTTGATAGATCCCACAAAGCTGACTGCCCATTTCTTAATGGTTGTAGTGTCATTCTTGGATTCAATGGCATCTTGTCCCTCTGTGATGGTTTTTTGGTCCTTTAACATATATCGTAGGACCTACAGTGTGCTTTTGAATCTTGGTGCAGGGTTGGCCACCACAACCCTGAGCAAAGAACCTTTTGTGCGATCGCTCGTCCTACATAGTGTCCTCCTGTAGTGCCCCCATGTGCTTCCGCGAGGATCTGACTTCGTTCAAATTCAAGTATGTACCTTCGCAATATCTCATCATTTTCCATTTTTTATAGGTGCCCCGTGATGAAAAAAAATCCATCGTGTGCACCACCAATTCCTTATTTTTTTGGATGGAGTATCCTTTGGCGTAGACCCTATTGTCAGAAGGTGGATTATATCTTCGAAGTTCCCATCCACAACACGCACAACAAAGAGCTGTGCATCCGGTAATCCTTCCTCCAATCTAGTAGGTTCCTCGCCTATCTCAATACATGATAAGTGATCCAATCCTGCGTTCAAGTGTCCAGGTTTTACCACAACCTCAAAGTCATATTCTTGGAACAATAAGAGCCACCTACATATGCACCCCCCCAACACAGACTTATTTACAAAGTACTTTAGCATAGAATGGTCTGTATACATTTTCAAATGTCTTCCTAGCAAATAGTGCCAGTATTTTAGGAGCACGTACACCATCGCCAACCCCTTGCACTCGGTTGTGGAATAGTTCTTCTCTACTTTGGACAATCTATGACTTTCAAATGTGGTAGGGTGATCCAAGCCCTCTCCACCCTCTTGTGTGAGCACTAATCCCAACGTGATACATGACACATCAAGATGGACATGAAACTCCACTTCCCATTTTAGGAAGACAAGGATTGGAGTGGAGGCCAATTTCCTCTTTACGACATCCAGGCTCTTCATGCAATCATCATTCCAACAAAATGTGACATCCTTTTTCAATAGTTTTTCCATCGGCGTGGTGATTTGTGCATAGCTTTTGATGAACTTCCTGTAGTACCCTATGTGTCCCAAGGCAGTGCAACATTGTTTAACAATTCGCAATGCTTCCAAATTTAGAATCATTTCAATTTTTGCAGGGTCCACCATCAGTCCCTATTTACAGACCACATGTCCCAACAGGTTCCCAAAGGGAATGAGGAATTTTCACTTTGTAAGGTTCAACGCAATCTAGTGTCGTTGGTAAGTATCCAAAATCAAGCATAAGCTTGCTATGTGGTGCTTAACCAATTCAAAGACAGTCCAATCATCGAGATAGATCTCCAGGAACTTGTGGATGTATTATTTGAATGTAGAAACAATGATGCGCGAAAATATGGCCGACGCATTCTTCAATACAAACGGTGTATTGAAAGCAGCCCCATTCCATTGGAAAGGTTGTCTTGCTCCTTTCTTCCAGTGTGATTTTGATCTGGTGGTACCATGAGATCCCGTCCATGAAAGAGTATGCTCCTTGTCCGCCAACATTATCCAATACTTCATCTATGAATGGTGTCGAGAATGCGTCATGTGCATAGGGGTCATTCAACTTCCTGATGTCCATGCATATTCTTATCTCGCCCTTTTGCTTTTCTCTGGCACTACCATAGGGCTCACCTAGTCATATTCTTCCACCAACTGAATAATTCCAACCACGAGCATTTTGTCTAGTTCTATGCGAACCTTTTCCTTATACTTTGGATTCAAGCAGTAAAGCCTTTGCTTAACTAGCTCACATTAGGTTTTAGGGTGATCTTCATCATCCCTAAGTCACCAAAAATCCCTTTTAAATCCATAATCTTGTTTGGGAATAAGTCTTGGTACTTGCGGAGTAACTCAACGACCTTATCCACCGTGGCATCATCCCAATAATCACCGAGCGTTTCATACTTTGGTTCAACCTCCATCCCAATCTTTACCTTCTTTGTTTTTAGCAGTGAAGTGATGTCAGGATCTTCAATCAATGGTCCTTGAACCTTGCGATAGCCTTCAATTTCTCGAATGTTAATTTTCCACGGATCCTCATCATCCTCTTCATTATTTACATTGTAACACTCTAGCATGCAGCTCAGCTGGGTCACCCATTCTGGCTGAAGCACTTACATTGGCTCTTGGGGTATTTTGAAGATAACTACTGTTACTACTTGTAGCGCATCATCAACAGTATCCCACCAACGATATTCAAATGTGAAGGTTAACAAGAATCTCTCATGCAAGATATCCCATTTGCTCATCCCATGGCAGAGCTATTATGAAACCAGCTCAAAAAAGATAGAAAAGATAGATCAACGCCTTATAATTCAGCCTCTTTGAGGGGGCAACCTCCTTTACATTACATAAATGAACAATTCTTCAATGAT
>APFE031137542.1:25498-137853 GCA_000404065.3 Pinus taeda
ATCTTGATAGTTTGAGGAGTGGTAATTTTGACCAATGAATTACAAGATATGGTTGGATTCATTTTTTTTTTCTCGATGTGATCTTTCACTTCTTGCACCTTTTTCTTCTGATATGTCCTTCTATCTTGAGAGTTTGAGGAGTGGTAATTCTTTCCAATGCTTTACAAGATATGGTCTGATTCATTTCTTCTTTCTCTGGGGTGGGGTCCTGTCGTATATCCTCTTCTTTTGATGTTTCTTGATCCTTTTCTTCTTCGTCTTCATACTCTATGTAAAATAATTTCTTCTCAGCACACTTATGACCTTTATTGCATTTGCTATCACAATTGTAACAAAGCCCTTTTTCTCTTTTTTCTTCCAATTGTTGTGGTGTAAACCTTGTAGGTTGTGGAAGGCTAGGAGAAGCAACACTTCCATATTCATAGCTGTGAGGGGTAGAATTCATTGTTGCCATAGTTTTACTTTCTAGTATGTCACAAAGCCCTTTTACTCTTTCCAATTGTTGTGGTGTTGCTCTAAAGAAGGTGTTGTTCTTTGTATCCTCATAATGTGCTATCATTTCCTCCGTGAAAACTGACCACGTAACACGTTTTT
This sequence comes from Pinus taeda, assembly GCA_000404065.3. Lineage (NCBI taxonomy): Eukaryota > Viridiplantae > Streptophyta > Pinopsida > Pinales > Pinaceae > Pinus > Pinus taeda. Next base: position 26,093 of record APFE031137542.1, read on the forward strand.
TACGAGAACAAAGCCCTTTATACCATAAAAATTGATCTGATTCTAAATATGAAGATGCAATACATACCTTTTGTAACAATGGTACACCATGTAGATCAAAATATTGCTCCATCTGACATATCCAATTTACTGGATCCTTGCCATCAAACTTCCTCATCTTGCTTTTTCTTGATTTTAGGAGCTCGATCTTGAAATCACTGTAACTCTGTACTTGCAGATCTTTAAGTTCTGAAACTATGAATTGTAGTAGTCCTCTATGTCCTGTTTCCAATGCCACCAATCTGACCCCAATTGGATTCTCCAATGAAGAGTTATGCCAATTCTCCCACAGTGACATGATTATAGACTAATTCAGTAGATCAAACTTGTACGACATGCCACGTGTCACTGTTTCTACCTTTGAATCTGAAAAATGCATACAAGAAACTATAGTCTGTCCTCTTTCTGTACCTTCTTACGAAATTTTAATCTGATCCCCAGAGATAAAGTTATGATGCTTTTCCCTAGGTCACCTATTTGGAATGTAATTCAGGAGTCTGCAAAAAGACCAAATTCCTCAGATCATATCTCCAAAAATATCCCGCGAAAATCTCTGAAATTCGGACCAAAGGTTCAGCGTCAATTCTTCTCAAATGAGTTTTTTTTACGACTTCTGAAACATCACAGAAACAAAGTTATAGAAAAAATTCCACGATGACCTGTTTCAAGCAGCGAAACCCTAGAATCCAAAGCTCTGATACCAAATGTTATGAAACCAGCTCAAAAAAGATAGAAATGATAGATCAACACCTTAGAATTTAGCCTCTTTGAGGGGGCAACCTCCTTTACATTACATAAATGAACAATTCTTGGATGATACAAATGAAAAACCCTCCTTTCTATATATAGGAGTCTAAGGGGTCATAATGTAATCAGAGCCGACATAACAATAATAATGTAAGGGCACAATAATAACAATAGTGGGCTTCTATGGGGCACAATAGTGACAATATGGGGACTACATGGGTACATCAATATAATAAATGGGTTGTACTAATAACAATAAGGGGTTACACTACTAGTATAGGGGTTTAACAGAGTTGGCCTATCAAAGCTCATTGGTCTACTTTGGAACTTCTCTAGGGTGGTGCCTTATATTATTTGGAGTAAGAGGGCATTATTTGATATTTAGTTTTCATTGACTAAGCTTCAGAGGTTAGATACTGTAGCAAAACCCCTTGTTCTGAACAGGGAAGAACATGCCACTGAAGAAAGCAACAATAAGTACACAAATTTGAAACTCAAATCACATCACTATTTATTACTCTTTGAAAAAAGAAATAACTAAAAAATTCAAACACTATTATTCACTTTTCCCTTAGTCTATAAGGTGCAATGAGTCTGGAAACATGTACAATAATGTTTAACATTCTTAACTCCTAATTCTAATGCACCTTCCTTGCATGGATAGACAAGAAAATTAAAGTCTGTCGCTAATGAATATGATATGGGATATGCAAACATGCTTCCTTAGCAAAGGTTGAGAATTAATAACTATGGAAGTGCTCCTTTCAACTGTGCATGCAAAAACTAAATAAAGAAAATAGTTTCACTACTCCAGGTGCCAAAAATGAATCCACTACCTAAGGTAAGTGCTTTGCTGAGAATAAGATATTAAGGACTCAGAAAATTTGTTGCTTCCTTCAAGAGAGGTGTGTGCCAAATAGAACTAAGCTATCGTGCACTATCCTCCAAATTCATTCACCTTTAATAGAAATATTGTGCCCATAAAAAGGCAAGAGACCAATATCCAACAGAATTCGCTGACTAGCCAGAGAACCTTGTGCTAAAAAACTAGATAATAAGGGAATGTCAATTAGGGTGGAATATTTCACCACCAAAATTGACAAGAGATAGAAGGGGTCAAGAACAATTAGACCTAATGCTCAAGAACAAATGAATTAATCCACACTTTGTGTTCCAAAATGAATTCAATCCTTCTTTATTTATAGATTTTTCTTAGGGGTTTCATATTCTGAAGTGATTGATTAAACCTTACTCCAAACCCCAAATGTGGGGTTTTTAAGCCCAATTTCCCCAAAAATTTCCCAACAATGGGTATTTTGGGGTTTTTTCCCCTTTATGGAAGACTATAGTCTATGGGATGGATACGATATTACATCCCATTCATCCTCAATTTGTAGAGGACGTTACATGGCACCTATAATAGAAAAAGTGCTTTAGTTTAGGAGGTGATCACTAAATGCTTATTTCTTTTCACATAGGACATACATCTTGCAAAAATGATGATGGGGTACAAATACTACAAAAGGCCTAAATCTTACTAGCATTGTCATAGTCCAAGAATAAAAACCCTTTCAGGTGAAACAAGGTCAATACCACATACTATAAGCACAAATGACAAATTCAAAAACAATATACTTATTCAATGAAAGAATGATGATTCATATTAGCACACTTTAAATTTAATAGCTCTTGAGTTGTAGTGTCAGTCAAAATTTCTCAGGTTGGATCATAATTAAGTACTCAATGTTGTTTTGGGTCCAATTTCAGGAAAAGGAGGAGCTCTTGGTTGCAATGGGATGATCAGGCTTCCTGAAGGGAGCTTTGTTATAATTTTCAACACACAATCCATTCATTCTAGTGGAGGAGATATAGAGAAGTATTTAATAAGGACCCTTCCAAGATCAATTAGGAGGAAAATCCATTTTCAAAGCTTAGACATAGTTCTAGATTCAAACAAGAGTAATCATTTTTCAAAAAATTTATTAATTCCCAAGAAATTGGAGCCAAGCTGACATGTTCACCATTTATTCTTCTACTGAACAAAGATGCATTTATGAAAAGTCCTTGGCCCTTTGATCTAGTATTTGATGTAAATATCTTGATTAGAAATGTAATAAGAGAGGTAGTTTATATTAAGGAAAAGGGAAAAGTAGAGGGCCAGTTAATAATTATCTCTAAAAAACTCTCAATAGAATCCTAACATATTTTAAATGGAAAAGCATAACTCCATGGTTATTTTTTGCTTCAGAAACTTTGCTAATTTCCTTGATTGATGCATGTATTCATGCCTTGAAAGAAGCTCACAAATGCTTTTGGTTGAAGCAAAGAAAATGTGCAAAGTTACACTCACATAGAGGTATGGAAAAAAAGTATGTGGAGCTTGTTGTCCTAGACTCTAAACAAAGAATGGAAAAAAGGTGAAAAAACTAAGTCAAAAGGTATGTGTAGCTTTTGTCATGCAGAGGTAGGTGTTAAATCCACACTCTACAACGAAGGCTTTGCGACGCAAGTGACACAGAGGTTTGCACTCAGAACTTGGGATTAAAAGGAGTGGAGCTTGATGCTGCATGTCCACTATTACCCCACTTTCTATATTAGTTACAAGAGATAAAAATAATGAGAAAGAGGAGATACATAGTAGATACTATTGTTATTCAAATTTAATAAAACATATTACTATGTCTTCCTCGACATAAAAGAAACATCTTGCATAAAATATTTTCCCCATGAAACTGATTTAAAATGAAACTCTTCCATTGATGTGCCCAACCACAAATAGAAACGGTGTCGATGGGCCAATTTCAGTTTAGAAAATTCACAATTAGTTTCAATAGTAAGATCTCCTATTTCTAGTTCAGATTTCAATTACAAGCAGTGAAACAGGACTCGCTGATCATTCGCAATTAATCATGAGTCGGAATCTGTTTGCTCTCCAAATGATCCGATGTAAATATTTACGAGTCAAACTCATGTTGACCAAGTTTAACTCATGGCCAATGCAAGTTTTTCAAGTTTAGGTATGCGCATTGCTAAAAACTAAACGTCAATCATTCCAAAATTTATTTCTCATTTCTCAGGCCCAAAGCACATATGTCGAGACATTCAGTAATCAGTCACTACTCACTATTACACTGTCCAAACTCAATATCGGGGAACCACTAAGGTGAGCCTAAGTCCAGACTCGATATCGGGCAGTCGTAAATGTGTGCTCTATCCATACTCCATATTGACCCTTGGGTAGTCGCGTGTCACCTTCAGCGTGTGTTACCTTTAGGCTTAGCCGATTCACTATTCAAAAATCGAGGTACATTGGCACTTGGCTTAAATAATAGGTATATTACTATATTGAAGTTTCAATGTCATTTTCAATGGAAAGTTTCACGTTTCATTGTTCAGCAATTGGATGTTCGATGTATTCCTTTGGTTATGACTTTTCAACCCTATAAATGGGGCTTAAATAGATTTTAAAAATGCACTAAGAAATGGTTTCATACCAACCATCGACCAGTTCATCAAGCATTCCTTCCTTGGTTGATATCTTGCTGACTTCAAAGGATTTAACCATTCATTCACAACTTTGGGTATTTTTGTTCTTCCAGAATCTATTATTGATGTATTGGTTTTGTTGTCTTATGCTAAATGACCATGAAAATTCAAGATTACAATGTGATATATGTTGATAATATTTCATTTAGGTAGCATTTCCTCATATACACCTAATTGTGTTTCAAGGTCATAATGATATATTAGGTCAAAATGTGCTTGTGTTGCTAGACACACTCCTCCTTGATCCCTAACAAAACTTCATATCCTTTAAAACCAACCCTCTTTTTTGCGAAGTTATATATGGCATTTTTAATTTTAATTTTTTATTGTATTTTATAGGAGCCAAATTAAATGAAATACACAATTGCAAATCTAAAGAGAAGCCACAATTTAAACAAAAGTCCAAAAGAACAACAACATTAAGGGAGAAGGACTTTCTTTGGGCTTATTGTGACAAGATTCTTAAAGAGAAAGGTCGTGGAGGAATTTACAAGTACCACCTTGCACAAATACCTGGCCAATATATATGTCTCTGCAAAAACATTGACGAAAATGCCAAATGCCAAGCAACCTTGGCCACTGATATGTTGGGTTAGCATATTGCAAGGAAAGAAAAGCGAAAAAAAGAAATAGGAACTACTGGAGTTGACAATTTTTCTTCCACTATGCCATTGTCATCTCCCTTTATTGAATCCAGTTCCCAAGTTTCCCACACATGTCTCCAAGTCCAAGTCAAACTCAAGGCCAGATGAATCCTCCTACATTCAACATTGGAGGTGGAAACATAAACACCTTTTTTCTCCCTGCACAAAACCTAGTTTCCAACCTACATTGGATACCACTGGTTGGAAAAAAAATATCCATAGTCAGGCAAGGGAGGCCATTGCTAACTTTTGGTACTATTCTGGCATACCTTTCCACTATGCCATAAGTCCTTATTGGAAAGCTATGATTGATGCATTTGTTGTTGCAGGTCCAGGGTTCGAAGCTCCTTCACTAGACAGCATTAGGACAAATTTGCTATTAGAAAGTGTTGAAGATGCCATGCTTGTGCTATCTGAATTTCATTCATCATGGATAGAAACAGGGTGCATGATCATGAGTGATGGATGGACAGACTAGAGGAATAGAACTTTAATAAATCTCCTTGTATCTTGTCCAGTAGGTACAATGTTTCTCAAACCAGTGGATGCCTGAGGTAAGATTAATACTGCACAACTTATTTGTAAAATGATGGAGGAATTCATTCAAGAAGTGGGAGAAGAACATGTTTTACAAATTGTCACCAACAATGCAGCTAATTATATGGTTGTTGGTATACTTTTTGAGATTAGGCGCCCCATTATTTTTTGGACCTATTGTGTTTCCCATTGTATAGATTTAATGCATGAGGACATTGGTAAGCTTCATTGGATACATGAGGTTGTGGAGAAGGGAAAATCCATAACCAAATACCTATAAAACCACATTATTGTCCTAAACACCATGAGAAAATACACTGAAGGTAAAGAAATTGTTCGACCTGCAGTGACTAGATTTGCAACAAATTTCATATCTTTGCAATTTGTGGTTGAGCAAAAGTTAAATTTGAAGAGGATGTCCTTGGGACTTGAGTGGATGGCATCTAAAAATTCCAAGAGACTTGAAGGCATTGAAGTTGTTCCACTTGTGTTTAATGACGTTTTCTGGAAATATGTCGAAGAGATTATTATTGTGATGGAGTCCCTTGTTAGAGTTCTCAGGTACTTCAAGTCTTTTAACTTTTTCATGTTTTAAATTTCATTTCAAGCTTCGTTTTATTTTCAGTATTTCATATTAATTTAAATTTGAAAGCTCGAACTTTCAGGATGGTTGATAGGGACAAACACGCTATGGGTTACATTTAAGAGGTGTTGGATCTTGCAAAGGAGGCCATGAAAAGAAGATATGGGGATGAGGAGGCAAAGTATATTCCTCTTTGGGACATTATTGATGCACATTGGAATAGGAAATTGCATCCCCCCTTACATGCTACTAGGTACTTCTTAAACCCATAGTATTTTTATGATAAGAGCAAATTTAATGAGGATGGGGAGGTTCACAGAGGACTTATGACATCCATGGAAAGGCGCTTCCCTAATCCAGAATTTCAAAGTTGTGTCTTTTCCCAACTATAGGATTATAGAGCACCACCTAAATTATTTTCCTATACTAGTGTTATACGATAAAGGTCTAAGGTGTTGCTAGGTACCCTTTGAGGCTTGAAGGCTTTATCAGTTCATTAAATTTGTTTAAACTTTATTTTGTGTGTTAATTGTTTTATTAATTTTTGTTGTCTTTTTAAGCTTTTACTATTTAGTATTTAGTACGTCTACTCACGAAGCGTTTCCATTTGCTAGGTCTTTGGTGGAAAACATTTTGTAGTGATACACCATATTCAAGAGATTTTCCATTCGAATCTTAAACCAAGCATGTAGTGCTTCAAGTTATGAGTGCAACTAGAGAATGTTTGAGAAAATAAATTCTAAGAAGTGCAACCGATTGACACAAAAGTGCTTAAATGACCTTGTATTTTTCCATTACAATATACAACTTCGCAACAAGAAAATATTAGGTGAGAGCTTGAATTTGAAGGTTTCATAATCTAATTTGGAATTTAAAGTTTAAACTTTAAAGTTCAAAGTCAAACTTAAATTCACATTTCAATGTCTCATGATAATGATAAGTTTGGATCATTCACCAATAGACCTTGAAGAGATAGATTTGCAAACTACAAATGCAGCAAATTGGGTCCAATTAGAGGGGGCTCCTCTTTCAAGCCTACATGACTTGAAGAAATTTGACAGTAAAGCAAGCGGAGGAGTGGGAGGAATCACTTCTAGTTCTCACTCTTAAGAGTCTTATACTCTTAGTTACTGACTTTTTGTAATTAGTATGTGATTGTTTATAAACTTTTAGAAGCAGGTGCTTCTAGTTCTATGTAGTCGCTAGTTAAGAGTCATGACTTAGTAATTTGGATCATGTTTGGACTCATAACATATATGAGATGCTTATTCATTCATGATATTTTGGACATCTATTGATATTATGAATTGTTTGGACATGGCTTTACTGAATATCAATGAAAAATGTTTTTTTTTTTAATTCAATATATGTGTATACTTTAATTTATTGAATTCACTGATTTTTTCCCGATTTTTTTCCATTTTTTCCCCAATTTGATTAAATCTCTTAGCCCTTTTGCCTCGTTGATTTATTGTCTATTCTAAGTTTGGTAACATTGGTTACAAATTTCATTCTTTACTTATCAGTGCTAAGGTGTGCCAGAGAGTACCAATGCATGTTGAGGAGTATTATGGAGTACTAGGACAACACAAGGAGCGCTAGGTCAAAATGCATGGAAGTGAATGAATATGAGGGTGTGTTGGGGACTTTCAATCATTGCTAGTTGTCATGCCAAGGAGGGAGTGACAAGGTATGCTAAGAATGGGTAAGGCATGCCAGGAAATATTAGGGAATGTTAAGAAGTGCTAGAGTGTGCTAAGTAGTTTTGGGGTGTGTTAACATGTGCCAAATAGTGCCAAGTAATTCGAGGTGATAAGACATGCTAGGATGTTCAAGGTGCCAGAGTGTGTCAATATGTGTCAAGGAGTTTCAAGGCAACAAAAGGAATAACCAAGCTAAAATGAAAGGAAATGAACACATAAGAGCGTTAATAAGTTGGGACTTTATCTTTTTCAAACGAGGTATGCTAGGCACACTAATAATATGTTCCAATACATGCCAAGTGCCAATGTGTGTCAAGTGCTAATTTTTGTCAATGCAATATTATGCCAAGGAGTTCCAGGGCGTGTTAGCGATTAAAGGGAATGCCAACACATGATAGGGGAGTGCTATGCTATGCTATGCCATGCCAACATGTGCTTTGGCATCCTACTCATGGCAAGATGTTCTAGGTACAAAGATGTTCCAAGACATGCCAGGTGCCAAGGAATGTTAGTGTATTTTTCCAAAGCATGTTAAGGTGTGCCATGAGTGTTAAGGAGTGTTAGGTCTCTCTCATTAATAGAATTGACAGTGCTTTATTATGTATTAAATAATATAGTTCCTACACACACTAGTGGAACTTTATTTAAAGGAAATTTGCTAGATAATAAACCTAATAGAGATGAATCATGTGTTGACTCATAGGAAGAATATATTCTTATGACTTGAGGGAAATGATACACACTAATTACTTCTTAACAAATTGACTAGCTATCATAACCACTATGACCTTGGACACATAATGAAAAAGACTCCACAACAATGGTCTTAAATCATTATATTTTGACAAAAAATATAGTAACGGGTACATAACGTCATCAAAAACTCATTGGAATGATGAATGATGATGAACATTTTTTTACCATCACCAAAGTAACCAGAAAGAGAATTGGTGAGGGTCAATAAAATATCATCACTCGAAGTGTCACCAAAGAGAGAATTAGTGATGGGACTTTAACGACCCTCACTAAAAGTTTCACCAAAGAGAGAATTGGTGATGGGAAATTAAAAACCCCCACCAAAAGTGTTATTGAAAATGGCTTTGGTGACAAACCTTAAAGGACCATTACTATATACACTTACAACAATGATTTTTTAAAGACTGTCACCATATGTGACATTGGTGATGGACCTTAAAGCTCCATCACAGTCATGAAGCATCATCAAAAAGTCATTGGAATGATAAATGATGACAAACATTTATTGACCGTCACCAAAAGTAACCAAAAATATCATTGGTGACGTTCAATAAAATATCGTCACTAGAAGTGTTAGCAAAGAGAGAATTAGTGATGGGCCTTTAATGACCCTCACCAAAAGTGTCACAAAAGAGAGAATTAGTGATGGGCCTTTAAGGACCCTCACCAAAAGTGTCATTGAAAATGGGTTTGGTCACAAACCGTAAACGACCATCTCTATATACACTTACAACAATGCTTTTTAAAGACTGTCACCATATGGGACATTGGTGACGAACCTTAATATGTCCGTCACAAGCATGACCCTCACCAATGACCATTTTTATTGTAGTGTCCCCACTTAGTTCTAAAAGTTTTCTTCAGTGGATCTAGATGTACAACTAAAACTTAATTATAACCTGAGAAACCACCAACCAGGGAAACATTTTCAGAACCAGAAATTATTTAAAAAATATACTCCATAGAGTGGAAAAGATAATTATACTTATATAAAGCCCAATTTAGATTCTAGATATCAATGCATAGGCAAATATCACTGGACTTTTTCTTTGTAGGAACTAGATTAGAGACCCAGATGGAGTGTCTGAATTTGAAAATGATCTGTCCATCTAAAAAAAAATTCAACTCCTTTTGGATGAGAGGTTCTAACATTTGATGCACTTTCCTTAACTTGTGCTGGAACGACCTAACCTCATATTTTATAGGTATCACATGATGGATTATTTGGTTGTCATATATATTGAGCTCATCGTATGTCCAAGAAAATGCATCTCGATACTTCTTAAAGATGTTGATGATTGTAGGTGAGCAACAGACACCAATATTGATAGAATTAGTGTTAGCGTTTATCCCAAGATTAATTTTCTCGTGTGAGAATGTGTAACTTTTAGATTTCATGTTTGGGGGTCCTCGGAACCAGTTCTTCAAATCAAATAATTACTTTAATGTAACAAAACCTTTCGGAATGGGGTTTCCCTTACGTGTATCAACCTCATCTTGTAAGGTTCTTTCATTTTCTTCTTCGTCTATTACTATATCTTTGAATACATTTTTTTTTTCCATGAAGTCTATTATATGGTGATCATCATTAAAAACATAGAGATTAGTTACATTATCCAAGGTGATAGGTTTATAGATAATTTCAATAGAAAAACCATCCCTTAAAGGTGTGAACCTATATGTGGCATCAGCTCAAGTTTTAAAGAAAACATTATTAATCCTAGGAAAATATTTAATACCAAAATCCTTAAAAGAATTAATCGGGTGGCATACCTCTTGCTGATAGTTTTTCAGATGTGGTGATAGATAATGAATAGTATTTTGTACCTTCCTTGTGATGATTTATGAATCACCAATCATCTTCAAACATTCAACTTTGAGATCGATAACCTTCTTTAGTCTAAGGATCAGTTCCTCATACTTTGCAATGTTCTTAGTGCACTGCAATTCTAACCTACAAGAAATAAAATACTTGTTTTCTTGGGGGTCCATTAGATTGTAGTTAGCACCAGCTCTGTCCTAAGTCTTAGACCCATCATAATATAAAGTCTAAATTTCATTACAATTATGATCTACGCTAAATATATTTACATCTATAGTACAAGATTCATCACCATCAACTAGGTGACAAGGAAGGATTTCTAGCGATGTGTCTGATGGAACGAGTGATTTCAAAGCTTCATAACACCCGATGTTTGTCTCTAGGAAACACATTCCCGGCTCTTCCTCAACAAAGTTGATGGGTTCCTTGGGTGCTTCCAGCTCAATAACCATATGCTTCATATAGGGCTTGTTGTTGATTCAGATCTAATTATTCTTTCCTTTGTAAGGAAGCCATAGATGTGACCAGTCAATTGCAAGATATCCCTATAGTTTTCTCGAATAGTCCCGACTTAGAAACAACCAATAGGATTCAAATATGTCAACAACCAATATATCTATGCATTGATTCACTCTAGAGTCAGAACATAATCTGATTGTTACATTGTTCAACTCTCCCATGATAGGGACTTGAGACCTATCTAATTGAATGATCTTAGCATCTGCCTTTTGTGGTTGGATTTTCAATTTCTTATATATTGGAAATGGCATGACATTGGTATATGTGCCATAATTAACAAGACAATTGTGTAAAATGTAGTTAAAGATATCAAAAGTTAAGAGAAATAGAGGAGTTGAACCCCTATAATTTATAGTAGCAACATTGATAATGGATTTTATATTTACCTGAGTCTTGGACTGACCAAAACAAGTGACATTTGTGGAGAAAGAATACTTACTAGTAGGAGACATGACATCAAATTTTTTTATGATTAACTCATATTGACTAGCTATCTTAACAACTTCATAAATCGAAATATTAGCTTGTATCTTCTTCATGTCTTCAATAATGTTATATCCCATATATGAATACATAGTCTCTTCTTTATATGATTGAGGATTAGGAGCAAGTTGTGAAGCTTCGACCTCTGCTTCCCTCTTTTCCTCCTACTTTATCTAGGGAAGTGCATTAATCCCTGACTCCCCTCCAATTTCGCTCGTTGAGCATTTTCTTACCCAACTTACTCTTGCATGTTGACCTTGTCAACATAATATATGAGGGAAAGTATGTGTACTTTTCCTCTCCATAGGAGGCCCATTTCCTCCATTAAATTCTTGAACAGTAGGTTCATTAAAACAATAGGAACTTGGATAACAAAATAAATTATCCCACTAAATTTGTGTCCACTCCCTCAACCAATTGATATGTTCACATTTTCACATTATTTACATGAGTTACAATTCATAATAATATTCATAAGAGGTATTAGCTATAATGATGTCACGGATACGTTGTACATGGCATGAAGAGAAATCCTCTCAACATGGGTGCTCGAGTGACCAGTGTTAGCCTAAACTTCCTCTCAAGTACTCTTGGTGTCAGGTGCTCTGTAATGATACTCCTATCCTACATCAATTTGATATGTTTGGAATTTTTATTTGGTTTATAGTTTTAAATAATTTATGTGCTCTATTATTTTTGTCTTAGTATACCACTTAATTCCCACCTCATATGGCCCATATAATAAGGTCCCCTCTGATTTAAATTTTGCTTGGGAGACTTGTTATTTCCTTATGGCTGTCTAGACCCCACCTCCAACTCTTGAGCCTTGTATTTTCCTTTTCACGTATTATTCAACCTTTTTTTCTCCTACTCAACTCTTGCCACTTTCCTAATGACTCATCTAGATATGTTTCTCTTATGTGGCTCCACTTTTCTGCTTGACCATGTTTTCAATTCTAGTTTTCCTAGCATGTTGCAACAGTGAATGAGGCACCAACGAGGCTCTCATAACAGGGAAGAAGGAAGTTTTATGACTTGTTTTTGGGTTCATTTTTCTACACATAGATATCATGAACATACCCCTAATCATATTCAACTTGTCATGAACCATGCATATCTTGAGGCCATGATTAACAAAAATAAGTACACGGAGGTAGATATTTTTCACTCCTTTTTTTATTAGCTACCAATTTCTGGCCATACCTATGATAGACAAAATCAATACCTTTGTATAGTGGAATTACACTATCATATCAAATCCTTTATCAACAAAACGCTTGTTGAAAGAGATTATGCCAAAATGGAGTTTCCAATGCAACTAGATGTCATTCAAGTGGAACACAAAGAAATGTCCTCGGAACATAGGGACATGGCCCTTTGACTATCCAAGACAGAGGCCATCCTTTCCAAAGGAAAAGGACCCTATGGCACTCCAACACTTGCATATTTTTCCACTTCGACTTAGCCAATGTTATGGATTTCCTTTTTATTTGTGGCATCTCATCTGTGAGCCTTTTTAAGTTTACTGTTATCATGGGTTATGAGCAACATAGCTACAATTTTGTTGCATTTAAATATATGTATCTCCATGGAAGGGCTTAGACTCATGATATATCATGATTAAGATACAAATTATGTCGATATAATGTGTTTTTTAGAAAAAATCATTGTGTTCCCACTGTTGGTCTGGTTTCCCAAGTGGCAGACCCCAACAAAAAATTTGATTGCCCCAAGAAGCACTCTCGAGCCCATAATGGAAGATATGTTGTAAGGGGTAACGTGTAGATATAATGTAAAACATATTGTAAACATTTTCACATGTCAGGTTAATATGTTGAATTTATATTAATATGTCCAATTTATAATACTTAAATTGGTAAACATTTACATGTTGGTTAAAATTAATATAGAGCCCAAGGGAGATGTTTTAGTGTCCGTAAAAACTTAAAACCAATCAAAATAATAATGATTCAAATTTGTTACATTGTAATTTTATTTTTATTAATAAAATAACTAATAATTGTTTAGATTAAAAAAATTCATAAGATACATATTACATTAAAATATCTAAGTAGCAACAATAAGTTCAGATAAGTTAAGATCCATTTTAATTAATTATAATCACATAAACTTACAATATAATAATATGTTTAACCATAGATATTCACTTCCACTTTGCCATAGATATTATTAACTTGTAAATAGGCTTTGTTACAATACCATGAGCCAATACCCTGGCTTATCAACACAACATGCCCAAAAACCATCTCTCATTTTACACTCAAAATATTTTATTTGAATTTAATTTTATAGATCTTTTTATTAAACTTAAGAAAAAAATATAATAATTACATTTGAGATATATCTACATCTCTATCACATGAAATTATACAAGATATAAATAGTAGCTATAATTTAATGTCCATTTCACCATATAAATTAAAATAATAATTTTGCGGCCATATTTAAATTTCATTAATAAGCACAAAAAAACTTAACACTTACAATATAATATTTTTGATCATGGATATTCACCACCACTTTACCATGGATATTATTAACTATATCATACCATGGGCTAACATGATGGCTCATCAATACCACATGCCCAAAAACCATCCCTCATTTCAAAATCAAAATAATACTTACAATTAACAATACTTTTAACCATGGATACTCACCCCACTTTACCATGGATATTATTAACTATTGACACGATATCTTTGGGATTTGGTAAATCCATCTAAAATAGTGTAAATAGAAAATAACGAGAATTGGAATATGAAGAGACAATGGGAGATGAATCCCATGAGTCTCTCCCTCCATGTATATATCTATGATCAGCCTCAATGAAAATTAACAATTCGCTTTGAGGATTTACCTCTTGGTCTGACATGGTCTCAGAACCATCCCCGTTTTGGCTTGATTTTTGCTTTGTAACTCCCTCCTACCTTTGTTCTGCATTTTTTTGCAGAACTGACACCTTTGCCACTATTTATCCATGTAAGGAAATTTCCTTCTTCTCTTGCCTTCGCCTCCCCTTCACTCATACACTCAATGTGTTTGGTTGCAATATCAACCACACCATCGAACAATGCTATGCACTAACGTGTGTCCTCCCCACTCAAATATTTTAAGCTTAGATTTGACCAAATGTGCATCCTCTCCACTAGTGTGCTCTACAACTCCTTTCATCCACACAATCCATAACAAATGAATGGATTGTGGCACCTCCCAACAATAAACTGAGGCTTCTTTCGCTGCATGACTTAACCTTGTTGAATTGTATGGCATACTTCTTCTTCACAGGCATGTGGAAAATATTGTCCCTCACCTTATTAAAGAATCAATATAACATTGTCAGTTTTTGGGTGGAATCATCAATGCAGGAATTTTGTTTTGAAACCATCGAAGCTTTTAATATTATCATTTCTTTTAATATTGTCTGCAATCCTCTTCACAAGAAATTTGATATATCCCGCTCTTTAATTCTAAATTGGGTTTGGCGTAGCAAAAGTAGAGTGGTTTTGTTTCTGGAATATGAACCTAGAAGTGCAACTGCAATTTGTCTGGATAGACATTGTCTGCGACGGTGTTAGAGTGACTTTGGGTAGAGTGTTTGACTATTGTGGAGGAGTAAACATCCGACAACATTGTTGCATGCCCAAACATCCCACTCTTCATGATAGAGTAATACGTTCTACTGAGTATATTAGTGAGGGCATTTTCTTTCCAAAGAGATTTTGTTAAAGCATTTTCCAGAGAAGTGTTATTGGGTCAATACTCCTTTTTTTCTTGAATATTGGTCGATATATTAATGAAAGAGACGTAAAATTTCTATAGTGTGAATTTGCATTGGATGGTAGCTATATATTGTTGAATTTTAGAAATGTCTCTTTTTTACCACCCTTTTTTCCATCATATTTCACCTTTCTGTTATTTTTCTACAAAAGCCTCAACATATTAAGGTCAATATCAATACTTACAAGGTAACAATCATCCATATTTAAATTCAATGTTTTTTAGTGAAATTATGACAAAAGTATCTTGGAATTATCTAATTTTGTATATTTTGCAACTAATATATGTTTCCGCAGCAGAATCCATTGGTAGATAGATTGCAACATTCCAAAAAGAAGAAAGAAGACTACCAAAAGGTGAAATTTGGCTCCCAGATGGATAACCACATACTGAAATAGCCTGTAAAGCTAAGAAAAATTAGAGATCTTGAGGTCAGAGGTTGAGTCAAGCTTGGAAAATGCATATTGTAGATAAACACATGAAGTGGATAATCAAGTGAGAGGGAAATTTAAGTAGATAATCAAGCGAGCGAGGCACTTAGTTGTTAAAACATGAAATATCCTATGCCTTTATTTTTAAATAGAAAGTCATAAAGAGATTTGAATCTTATATATCGATCTCGTAGGTGTTAAATTTGCTTACAGATTATTGGCTTCAAACTCTTCTGATTTGTTTTTATCATTTGTATAAATAACAGTAAGTGAGACAAATAAGAAAAGGTAGTAGTTGTGATTATTGTTATTAAAGTTCATAATCCTTTTGTGGAAAAATTGATATTATGTTTTCTTAATACGAGTTCCTGTTATTCTCCAAATGCGTGCATGAAGAATCGTTGATTATTAAATTAACCCTGCACTCTAGGAGGGACCCTTATGAGTTGTGCGGTTTTGTTTTAGTTTTACATTAATGCTATTCATTATAGTTATTTTGCTTCATTCATTTCTAAAGGGTAGTCATAAAACTAAAAATACCAAAAAGAGTTTATCTATGCTATTCATTTTTGACATCATTACTTAGTTGTTTTAGGATTTTATTTCAGTTTTTCTAAGTTATTTCTTCATTTAAACTTAACTTCTGATATTCTAAACAAAGTACATTTTAGAGGTGGATGGGAACATTAGTAATCAGTATTGAGTTAAAGCTTCACATTTTGAATTTCATTATCATTCCATTTTTAAAGCAAACTTTTATCTTTCTGCAATTTCAATTTTGTTATTAGGTCTTTCATATTTGTCAATTAGCATAAAAATTTGCTTTCAGCAATTAGTGCAAAATGAGTTCGATTCTGTAGTAGTAAAGTTAGATCATTTTCTTTCATGTTTAACATTCAAGCATTTCCTTTTTTATAGTTATAATTAAGAGTGGTTTTTTGTAATATAGATAAGATTCTTTATTTTTTTTAAAGCTCAATTAGATAGGATCCTAGATTGAAAGAAAATGTGCTTTGACTCTCTCCAATTTCTATAAAAATAATTTTAATTATATTTAAAATTAGTTTCATTTTTAGATCACTTAATTTGAAAAATAAATTCTTTCATATGTAGTGCACACAAACTTCACAAGATCATGAATCCTGGTTAAAAATTAATGAAGTAAATTAAGGACAATTAATTTACCAAACATTTTGGCAGCGTTGCTGGGGATGTGTATATAGGATTTCATCCTTGCATTGTATTCTAGGAGTTTTTAATTTGATAAAATTAAAAAATGATAAAAAAAGGTATGCATAGAGAAAGAGATTCTAGGGGTAGATTTGTCAGTAGAGGTAGAAGTTCAATTCGAACATCACCACTCACTCCGCCTAGACTTGATAGTGCCACACCATTCAACCATACTCACATCCCATCATTGGCAGATAGACATAGACTTCCTGAGGTGCATAAATAAAAAAATATGATCTAGAGATTCACTAACTTCGTTTAAAGAAGTTGTAGTTGATGAACGCACATCCACAACAGAAGGAGTAATATTCCTCTCTTAAACGGGAGAACAACTTCTAGGACAAGAACTAGATGTGCCTATTGAAGAAGAAGAAGAATAAGAATAAGAAGAACCTTATTTTAATATACCATTGGTAGAGGAATTAGAATAAGAGCTATATAATATTATTATCAAACCTTATATCAGCTCTGAAGAATCTACAATGGTAGGGGAAGGAGAAGGAGAAGTGAATAATGCAGATGGTGGTGAATTTACAATTGGAGGTGGAAGAGGTGGAGGAGGAAATAGAGGAGGGGTTGGAGCTCAAGGTGGTGATAGAGCTGGTAGGGGAAAACCATATACTTGTGGATTTCCCATCTTTGATGAAGATAACACTACTTCAATGAAGAACATCTCACCCTCCATTCTCCCTAATTTCCATGGTTTGAGACATGGGAATCCCGAAACATTTCTTTTTGAGTTTGAGGTTCTATGTAGAACTTTTGATTATTTACTTTATCATCAAAAGTTGAAATTGTTTCCAGAAAATCTTAAAGATGGAGCACTTAAATGGTTTATGGGATTAGGAACACATATAATTAGAACACTGGATGAAATGAAAAAACTATTCTTAGAAAAATACAAGGATTACTGTATGCCCCATAACCAGAAAGATGAAGTCTTTAAGATGATGCAAAAAGAGGATGAGAGCCTTGAAGATCTAGTCGAAATATTTTCTTACAACATCAAAAGAGCTAAAATATATAATTTGGATGATGAAACACTGAAATATATTTTGTTAAAATCCATTAAAGATGAATGGATTGATCTTCTAAATTTAATGGGAAAGGGAGATGTGTCACAAATTTCATTTGCAAAAAATTGTGATCTATGTGAACATATCTCTAGGGGTAAATCTATGGTAGGAAAAAATTCAAGTGATTATGTGATGTCCAAAATTAATAAATCTGCAACTGGAACAGTAAGGAGAGCTAAGGTAGGAATTTTTCTTGATAATTTTAAAATACATATTGTAGGGTGTCTTAGTGAACACCTAGATACCCTTAAGCTACAAAACAAGCAGAAAGGTGAAAATGTTGCATTATCTATTTTCGATCCCAAGTAAAAAAATTCCCGAAGAGAATGTCCCCTTGATAGTATAGATATTTGTGTCATATGTGCTGAAAATCATAACACAAAAGAAAGTCCTTCAATACCTGGTCTTAAAGTTGTTTTCCAAGGAGAAGCTAAGACAAATGAGGATGAGTGTCTTTGTTTTATTGCTAAAAGACCATGGAAAAATAAACAATTGAATATGACTCAATGTTTCAATACTAAATCATATGAACAACCACAAAGCAATTGGACTGCATCCACGCCATGGCAACCTTGGCCCCCACAATCTCAAAATCCATCTTGGGCTCAAGGTTGGAAAAATCCTTATCGAAAATATCCTTAATTTCCTCCATTCCAGCAACCATATCCTTCTTTTCCACCACAATTTTATCCTCCTCAACCAACTCAACTTTCTCAATTTCAAAGTTCAAATCAACAACTTTCATTACCGTTTCCTCCAAAACTCAATCAACTACCTACCCAACCACTTCCAGATCCAAACAATAAAAAACAACAAGATATTTATAATGTTGAGGGACAAAATATTCAAGCTTGTATGATTACCCTGTTACGTCTAAACCAACCTATATCCATCTAACTCTGGATCTATCATGTGCAGAGTGATCAAATCCCTCAAGGTGAAAACCTTATTTTTAGAGTGTAGAATTTGAGGAAAACTTTGCACCTTGAGGGATTCAATCCCTCTTAGTGCATGATAGACACAAAGTTAGATGGATCTAGGCTGATTACAACTGAGGGCAGCAATGTCATATCCTTAGATTATCTTTATTATGTATATATTTTAGATAAACTTCGTACTTCGAAATTTACATTATGTCTTATATGCCTTACTTGACCATATAATTATGTTCTTTAATTTAGTCTATGTTGCTTTCCGTGAATGGTTTGCACATCTATGTTTGGATGTTTTGAGTGGTTTGTGTATGTCTACGTTTCGATTCTTTGAGTGGTTTATGTGTTTATGTTTTTTGATTTGGGTGGTAATGTTTGTGAATGTTACATTTTTTATGTTATATTTCTATATGTGTATGTATGTATCCATTAGTAATTGGTTCGTGATGAAGAAGGAAGACAATCTTGTCAATAACTTGCAGAAGGATTGATAATGCACATCTATTTCATTTAATTTTAGGTATCACAATTTTTGACAACTAATTAATTCTTAATAGTGTCCCTCCAGGTATTACTAAATATATCTTGAATAGTAGTTTTAATTTTAAATTTTCTCAATTACATCAATTTATTGATATGAAAGATATTTCTAATATCTTTAATTATGAAAAATGATGAGATAAAAATTTTGAATGCAAAGTGATAATGTAATAATGTTGAATGGCAAAAAACGTGAATAATAAGAATGTAGTCAATTAAAAGTAATCTTCATTGTAATAAATTTCAAACTATTTTCTTGTACTATTCTTATTGTCACCCCTGTTAGTTTTTCCATATTTTCATATCGATTATATGAAAAGTGCAGTTGAAATCATAAACCATTCAAATCTTTAACTCGACCTATTATAGTAAACACCTTGTCTTTTCTCTTTTTCTCTCCAATATTAATAGGTTGAATTGCTATAACACAAAAATCAATTCACATTGTGAATAATTTTTTTGTGCTTACACTAAAATCAATCACATTGTTAATACAATAACTTTAAAGTTAATGTACCATCATACATCTAGTTACATCAAATCAAAAATCAACAACTCCCTTGAATTCAATGCATCCAATGCAAGAAATCAAATATCATTATAAAAAACATATACACTAAAATCAATGCATGTGTTTGAAGCAATCAAATGGGATTAGAAATCAACATCTACACGAAAACAATGCATCTACTGAAAGCCCTCAAATATCATAAAAATCAACATCTACATTGAAATCAATACATGTAGTGTAAATAATCAAATATAATTAGAAATCAAAATCTATACTGAAATCAATGTATCTAGTGCAATCAATGAAATAGAATTAGAAAATATCTACATTGAAATAAATGCATCTAGTGCAAGCATTCAAATAGGATTATAAATCACCATTTACAATGAAATCAATGCATTTAGCACAATTAGTCAAATAGGATTATAAATAACCATCTACACTAAAATCGATGCATCTAGTGCAAGAAATCAAATAGAATTAGAAAACATCTACATTGAAATCAATGCTTTTAGTGAAAACAATCAAATATGATTAAAATTCACCATCTACATTGAAATTAATGCATCTAATGCAAACAATAAAAGATCATTATAAATCAACATTTGCAATGAAATCAATGCATCTAGTGCAAGCAATCAAATAGGACTAGAAATTACCATGTATGCTAAAACCAATGCATCTAGTCCAAGGAATATTCTTCCCTCTCTCCCCCTCTTTCTATATCTAAATATTCCTCCATATATCCTTCTTTTTCTCTCTATCTCACCCCCAAAAGATACACACTCTCTCTCCATCTCTCCCTTGTCACTCTCTCTCTCTCTCTCTGTCTCCCCAACCCTGACACTTTCTCCCTCTATCTCTCCTTCTCTCTCACATCCTCTCTCCCTCTCAATATTTGTGTATCCCTCTCTCTTTCTCTTAGACTTCTCTCACTATATCATTATTATCCTTCTCTCTCTCTTCATTCCTACTCTCTCCTTTAGTTTACCTTATCTCCTACAGTGCAAGTAATCAAATAGCTTTTGAAATCACCATCTACACTGAAATCAATGCATCTAGTACAAGCATAGGGGCTTCACTAAGGGAGCAATACCATAGCACATGCATTCATATTGGGGGATACATATTGAGTAAAAAATGACATAATATATTGATAATATCATAGCAGGTAAAGGGTTTTTTTTTTATATTGGAAGTTATAAAAAATGGAGCCCAAAATTAATGAAAAATTATAAAAGGGTATAAAAAATGTTAATAAAAAAATGGATACCTACAATTTCTAGTGAAATTAGGGGTTTTTAAAATTGGGAAGGTGTATTTGGTTCGCATTGGTAGGGGGTTAAATAATATTCTTTTAAGAGGTATTTTCCAATATGTATTCAAATTAAGGGCATTGTTTAGTATGCCACAAACACACATGATATGTCAGAGGTTCATAAGTGAATCCTGTGTGAGTACAAAAAATATTATTCCCTCTCTCCCCCCTCCATCTATATCTATATCTCCCTCTATCTCTCCTTCTTTGTCTCTCTATGTCACCCCCCACAAACACACATGCTCTCTCTATATCTATATTTATCTATCTATCCCTCTCTCCATTTCTCTCTTCTTCCCTTCCTTCACCTTCCATCTATGTCTCTATCTCCCTCTATCTATCTTTTGTCTTTCTATATCAACCCCAAAACAACACACTCTTTCGCCATATATATCTATCTCTCCCTCTGTATTCCTCTCCCTTACCCACTCTCTTCCCCTTCTCTCCCTCTCTCCCCTTATACCTCTCTTCCCTCATACTCTACTCTCTCCCGCTCTCTCCATATCCCTTATCACTCGTAACTCTCTCCACTTTTCTCTCTATGGGTATTTCTTCTTACCTTCCTCTCTCTCTCTTACCCTTCCTCCCTCCTTATCCCTCCATGTCTCCTTCCGTCATCTCGCTTCCTCTATCACTCTATGATTTGTTTTCCCTCCCATATATATCTTAGAGTTCATATATATCCATGATATATTAATTATTATTATTATATATAAAAAAATTAAGATTTTATATTAATAAATTTATTAAGTTGAATAATATTAATATTAATATTAGATTAATGATGTTTTTTACATGGCATGATAACAAAATTTATAATAAAATTACATGAAATGAATATTTTCAATATTACAACTTTGATGTGGAAATACTTATGTGTATAATAGAGATTTTGATATATTCATAGGATATGGTTTTCCCTTTTAAAATTCATTTTACAAATTAATTAATTAAATAAATATTATAAAAGATTTTAGAGAAATATTTTATATTCTTTTTGTTGAATTAACCATTTTGCTTTGATTTAACAAATGGTAGAGGTTTTAGTAAATATGTTTAAAATTTTACCTAATCTGGAATTTTAATGTCATAAAAAAATTGGTTGAAGGTAAATTTATGAACCATTCAAATTCAACGTATATGTAATTTTTTATCTAAACACATGAGATAATTATATTGTAGTTTTTTTTTATCGATATGGTTATTTTCATTTTTTTTGGGCCAACATTATTTTTTTCTATTTTTATTATTATTACTTATTAGAGAGACGAACATAAACATTATTTAAATATCTAATTTTTTATTTTTACGTTTCCCGACATTAGCTAAATTTAACTTTGGGCATTGACATACTTACATATGAGTCATACTAGGTTGTAGAATGCATGTCCCGACACAATGATGTTCAACTTGGATCTAGTAGGGTTTTCTCAAAGAAGTCACCAACAGCTATCATATAAAAATCTAAAAAGAATCAAGTTCCTCAGAAAGATGCAAATATTGATCAAGAAAACATTCTTCTAAGGAAATATGTTCCTATATTATCAAAGGATGAACAAATAAAGCAAGCTCCTACAGTTCCTCTAGGAGAACAACCCTTTGTTTCTTTGCAATATCCACCTTTTCCTAAAAGGCTTAAAATTGATAAACAAATAGAAAGGAAAATTGTTTTACTAGATTATGATATGTTAGATGAACTTAAGAATATTTTCATTAAAATTCCTTTTTAAAAGATATAAAGGAAACACCAATATTTTCAAAAACTATAAAAGAGGTATGCATTAGAAATCTAGGAAGGAAGAAAAAAATATCAAAGAGATCCAATTGGTAGGAAAATTTGTTGATATCATGATGGGAAAACCTATTTTTCAAAAATATCTAGATCCTAGTACTCCTATTGTGAAAATTCATATGAATGGTGTTGAGATTCCAAATACTTTAATTGATCTAGGAGCATCCATTAATATTATGAGTAAACATTAAATAATGGAACAACTGAAAGTTCCTAATCTTCAATGTACTCCTACATTATTACAATTAATAGATTGATTTGTTATCAAACCACATGGACTATTAGAAGATGTGTATGTTTCTCTAGATTCTTGGGAATATCATTTAGACTTCATGATTTTGACTCCCAAGAATAATTTAGGAGGTCATCCGTTCGTCCTTGGTAGACCTTGGCTAGCTATAATGGATGCATTCATAAGTTGTAGATATGGTGATATGTATATATCTAATGGAAATTCCACTAAGAAGTTTACCTTGTCTCCTCCTACAAAAACAATAACTAAAACAAAAACAATAACTGAAATAAAAAATTAGATTTGGTTAGATGATGATAATGAATACTTTGATCATTTGCAACCAGTTTATACATTTTTCACAATTAGATGAAGAAGGTAAATTGATAAATTTAATGAACAATAATGATTCTTCTTCATGTTGTGAGAAATATAAAATCTTTTAGGAACATTGTAATATTGAATATTTGTCATCTCGCCAAATAGATTTACATTATATGGAAACTTTTGGCAATTATCAAGTAGAAATTTTTCCAAATAAAGCATTGAATATTAACAATAATTTGGAAGAATTTCAAAAGAGAAAATTGATTTAGATGCTACAAATACACTCCTCTACTTATGCATCGGAATACACTAACATGAAAGGGATTGATCCTAAAGCTTGTATGCATCACATTTATATTGAAGAAAATTCCAAACCAATTAGACAACCTCGAAGAAGGATGAATCTTAATCTGAGAGAAATTGTTAATGAGGAATTACAAAAATGACTTATTGTAAATTTCATTTATCCAATATCAAATAGTCAACGCGTGTCACCTTTATTGATTGTTCTTAAGATAAATGGAAATGGAATGTATGAATTGATTACAAAGAATTAAACAAAGCTACTTTAAAAGATCAGTTTCCACTACCTTTTATAGATCAAGTATTAGATACCTTGGCAGGGAAAAAGTATTTTCATTCTTATATGGTTTTAGTGGATATAATCAAATCCAACTAGCACTAGAAGATAAAGAGAAAACTACTTTTACATGTCCATGGGGAAGATATGCCTATAGGTCCTTCCCTTTGGATTATGTAATGCACCTACCACATTTCAAAGAGCAGTTTTAGGTATTTTTTATGATCTAATTCATGATTGTGTGGAAGTCTACATGGATGATTTTACTGTATATGGTGATACTTTTGAAGAAGCAATGGAAAATTTGGAAAAATTGATTGTTAGATGTGAGGCAAACCTTTCATTAATCCATGGTTATTTTTTTTTATGATTTTCAATGAAGGGATGCTTTAGGCCACCATATTTCAAGTGATGGAATTAAAGTGAACACATCTAAAGTAGAAGTAATTTCTAAAAATTTAATTCCTATTTTCCAAAGGGATGTAAGAGTTTTTCTAGGATTTACTAGATATTATAGGAGATTCATAGAAAATTTCAAAAATACAACCTCTCTTCTTTCCAAACTTCTTACAAAATATATGAATTTTCTTCGAAACCTGATTGTCATAAAGCATTTGAGACAGCTCTTCCTTTCCATATTTTTACTGAAGCTTTAGATACAACTCTAGGATCTGTCTTGGGACAGAAATATTTAACTCCTTATGTCATTTACTATACAAGTAAAAATTTGACTTATGTAGAGTTAAATTACACTGTAACATAAAAGAAGTTTTTAGCTTTCGTTCATTTCATTAATAAATTGCGTCATTACATTACTGGTTATGAAACTTTTATTCATACAAATCATTCTACCATTAGATATGTAATGAAAAAACCAATTACTAATGGTAGAGTTACAAGATGGTTGTTATTACTACAATAATTCAACATTTCTATTCTTGATAGATGAGGAAAAGAAAATAGAGTTGTTGATTTTCTTTCTAGATTACAAAATAATAATGACGACTCTCCTGTAAAAGATAACTTTCCTGATGAATATATTTCTGCAATGTCTACTAAAGCACCTTGGTTTACAGATATTGCTAATTATTTGGCTACAGGAAAGTTACCACCGCAGCTATTACCTAGATGAAAGAAAAAAGTGATCAAAATTAGTGCCCCTTATTCTTGGATAAATGGGGAATTATACAAAACTGGGCCTGTCTAAAGATGTGTTCGAGAAGATGAAGTACCTAAAATCCTTAAATCTTGTCATGATGAACCATGTGGAGGAAATTTTTCTGGTAAAAGAACCGTTTACAAAATCCTTCTTTTAGGATATTATTGGCCATCTATTTTTAAGGATGCCAAAGAATATGTTAAAAGACATGATAATTGTCAAAGAGTAGGGAAACCTATTCCATTGGATGAGATGCCTCTACAACCTCAAGTACTTGTAGAACCCT
Source organism: Pinus taeda (assembly GCA_000404065.3). Classification (NCBI taxonomy): domain Eukaryota; kingdom Viridiplantae; phylum Streptophyta; class Pinopsida; order Pinales; family Pinaceae; genus Pinus; species Pinus taeda. Next base: position 51,687 of record APFE031137542.1, read on the forward strand.
TTGAAAAATGGGCTCTAGATTTTGTTGGACCAAAAAGTCCTCCATCAAACAGAAAATGTATATACTTGATTGCACAGATTATGTTACAAAATGGGTAGAATCTAAACCTCTTTTATTTGCAACTGAAAATGTTGTAGCTAAATTTCTTTTTGAGGATATGTTCACTCATTTTGGTGTTCGAAGAGAAATTGTAATAGATCTAGGTACTCAATTCACATCAAAGTTGGTGCAAAAGATCATGGAGAAATACAAGATCAAGCATCAGAAGTCTACTCCATATCATCGACAATCCAATGGGAAAGTGGAATCTATTAACAATGTTCTTGCAACAATTATTACCAAAATTGTGCATTTTCATAGAAAAGATTGGGTAGAAAATCTTCCAGAAGCATTATGGGCATATCGAACCACGTGGAGAAACACAACTGGGCATACTCCTTATGATATTGTCTATGGGAAGCAAGTTTGGCTTCCAATTGAATTCCTAGTGGAGGCATTAAGAGCAACAATCAAATTGACCCTTGATCTCTCAGAAGCTCATAAACAAAGCTTGGCTTAGTTCAATGAGCTGGATGAAATCTGACAAGGTGTTATTCAAAGAACCAACATAGTTCAGCACCAAAGATCTAAGTAGCATGACAATTTTATCAAAGCTAAAAACTTCAAGTAAAGTGATTGGACTCTTCTATTTGATTCCAAGTTTAAATATTTTCAAGGAAAATTTCAAACTCATTGGCTTAGTCCTTATGAGATTGACACTATATTTTATAATGGAGTAGTCAAGATCAAACTATTGATGACGAAAAATTTACTTTCGTTGTTAATGGTCATAGATTAAGATTGTATCATAAACCACTAACAAGGGAAGAATTTGTCAAATATTTTCAAGAGAATTTTGAAATTTAAGTTGGTTATGGAAGAGGATTCTTATCCTCACCTTTCAACTTCATTGTAATTTTTGTTGAAAAAAAGAATAAAAAACTATATATATTTTATTTATATATATTATATATGAAAACAAACTATGTTGGAATATTTATATAGAAAACGTTACCTAAAAACAAATATTCTTAGTAGTTTGGATTTTCAAAAACCTTTTTTCTTATCCCCATTTCTTTTGTCCTTCTCTTTCTTTTCAGGTCCCAAAACTACATGTATGATCAATATTTTTATTGATCGTCATCATCATCATTAGCAAAAGCAGCAATAAGGAAACCTTCTTCTAATCAATAAAGGAAGTTCGAGAACAAAGAGCAGAGACAAAATTATTATGATTTTGCAGCCAATTCATAGTTCTGCAATCAAAATCAAATTCAATGGTGAGAAGGATATCAAAAGAAACATTAATGTATGAAGCACTATTTAGTTGTATTTTCATTTAAGAACTTAGATTTTAATTATGGATGAAGTATCAAAAGATTGAGAATCTTATAAAATGTGTTAACTATTATGACCTTAACCCCTCATCATTGCACTGCTTGTCACATCAAGGTCTGATTAATAAGACCAAGCATATAACACAAGTCCTTTGAAATCAGATCCGAGAAGTTGTGCAAGTACATGCTAGAAGCAACGCAAATTCCTCCATCATTAGTTTACCCTATCATCATTTCAACCCTAACCCATATTCATTGTACTCATTCCAAAGCCTTTCATTCTCCTCATTTCCTTCAAGTTCTTAGTTGAAAAGAAAATTCTAGGTCAAATACTTCTCCATGCTATGAGTATGCTTGTGTGTTATGAACCGAATGGTGTGAAACTACTCCAGCCTTATCCAAGGGTTAAGGAGAAACTCCAGTAGTTGGGTTGGCTCTAGTTTTTCAAAATATTTGATGGGGATGAAATAGGGATTACAAAAACTTCGCCCGATAATTTGACGGAGTATAAGTTGAAATAGGAGATGTTAAACTCATCCTTACAGAGTTAATTATAGTTGAAGAAACATGATTTCCAAGGATGGAGAGATCTAGTTCAAAAATAGAAGAATTAAAGAAAATGAGTGGGTTCACTTCTTAAGGGAACCAGGTATGGTCTTTTCTATTTTGAGGAAAGGTATTCTAGTGACCACATTAAAAGGAAAAAGGAGAAATATTTTTCTTGTATTTAAAAAATTATAACATGTGAAGGAATATTTGGAACGATGTTTTTCTATCATGCTAGGCATATGACGCACTTTGTCAATGGGCTTGAAATCAATATTCCTTGCTTTCTACTTTAGATTTTAAACAAAATTGGCCTTAGTATCCAAAGAGAATCTAGGTCCATCGGTAGCTCTTTGTACCGTCATGGACTTCTTAAAATCTTTATTGAAGCACATTTACAAGCAAAAGGGAATAATTGGCAGGATTTCTTAGTAATAAATCATTTCATAGAACATCCAGAAAAACAACCAAACAATAGGGTCAAACGAAGTAGAAGAAACCTTAATCCTGAAAAGAAAAGAATCGAAGAAGAAATATAGGAGCCAAGTATGACTGAATTTGAAGATAATATAGGAGCCAAGAAGAAATATAGGACCCATTTGAAGATAATACTCCACTCTATCAATATCTTGAAAAGTATAAAAATAAAAGTATCAAGTAAGAACTTAGAAGGAAGAAACTAGCCAGTGTCAACTAGCACTTGAACAAAAGAAGAAAAGGATGATAGTAGAGTAGAAAAGTTGAACATTGGAAGCTCAGGAATAATTTTGAGAAGGAGTAAAATAATTTCAAAAATTGGTGAACACTCAATCGTTGGAAATGATAAATCTTGAAGATGAAGAATTTCATACACCTCCTCATACAGTTAGTCCAATAAGGAGAACGCCAAAAATTGATCCAGTTCAACAAGAGATCTACGATTATTTAGAATATCTAGATAAAAGGGCGCAAAAAAAGCAAATTTATCTCAATTTGAAACACGTGAGACCTCAGCAACAGAACCAAGAATAGAATAGGGATACAACATTCAAGAGAATCTGAAGCAAGATATTTATGAATTGGAAGTTCTTTATAAACATTTAATTCATGAAATGGAACATCTATGGTTAAAAATGACATACTCATAACTCAAAATGACAACATACTTCTACACTTATGTCATTTGTACAAAAAGAATAGGAAACTTAAAGTTCAAAATAATTTTATAAAAAATAGTGTCAAAAGATTACAAAGCATAATTTTAATGAAGAAACCAAGGACCGTGTTTGGCACTAAAAATAAGAAAGAGAATACTAGCTTTGATGTAATTGCACAAGCCTTAGAGATAATTCACTAAAAAAGCAAAGAATAACTCGTTTTTGAAATTTTGGTGCATGAGGACATGCAAAACCTTTGGTGTTGGGGAATGTTGAAGTCTAGAAATGCCCCTTTTTAACAACCCTTTTTTCCATCACATTTCACCTTTTCATTATGTTTCTACAAAAGACTCAGCATATTAAGTTCAAGATCAATACCTACAAGGTAATAATCATCCATATTTAAATTCTTTTTAGTGAAATTATGACAAAAGTATCTTGTATTTACCAAATTTTGTATATTCTGCAACTAATATATGTTTCCACAACAGAATCCATTGGTAGATAGGTTGCATCATTCCAGAAGAAGGAAGAAGATTTTCAAAATATGGCATTTGGCTCCCAGATGGATAACCACATACTGACATTTCTTGGCAAGTTGTAACACCCTCCTCCCACATCTACCCAAGTTACCAGCTAGGTAGGGTAAACATGCAATGAGAGGCCACTATGATATGATTCTACCTCCTAAGTCACATTAAGGAATTGGAACTGAAGAAAACAGATGATACAAATATTAATAATTAGCTACAGGACCCTGAAGAACTAATACAATACTTTACACAACTTGCCTTGGCGTCCCACTGAACTTTTGGACAACTTAAGCCTTAGTCACTCCCATGCTATAGGGATGATGGTGACCAAAAAGCCAAAGTCACTCCCATAAGCTTACCTACCAGTGACCACAAACCCAATCTATTAGTGATATGCCAATGACTGTCGAATTTGAGCAAATTTTTCAGGCTCAGAGCCGAAGTCACTACCCAAAATTGAACCATCTCCTCAAATCAATAAAATAACATGGAAATGATAGTACTAAATAAAAATACTTGTTCAAGACCATGCCTGGACCCCTACTAGCCATGACAGGAATTTCGTCAAAAATATTGCAAATGTGTAGTCTACATGTGTAATTAATGGTTCTGAGCATATGGGTCTCATACTTGGATGAGAATCACTAAGAACCATGGATGCCTTAACACATCAACTGCAATTCCATCCACTAGCTCATAGATACATTGATCATTCAATTACAAGTAAAAACATGATGAGAACCACACATGGCTACTGTCATAAAAGGCATACATAACCAACATAATAGCAGCAGAAATACTCATGAAAGTATAGTCATATAAACCATATATAATCCATCAAAATGCTCACAGAAATACAAGGAGAAACAACCTTCCATTATGTTGATGGTGCTGGACCCACCAACATGTCAAGGTGATCTACCCAGTAAGAAGTCTCACTTAGACCTCAGACCGTTCGGTGTAGGAGTCCCAACAGTGGGTTGTAAGGTAATGCCTTGACCACGATGTCACACAAAGGAAAGTAAGATAATTGTATCAATAGCAAGGGTGTGACTGATGCAGAGAGTCAAGGAATGTGTATGAGAGGTTCCAACACTTCAAAGGGAGAGGAAGGTGAAAGTGAATTCCAAGTTGAAGGGAATTAATCCAAGACAAGTGTGACGATTGATATAGCAAGGTTCATGAGAAAGGTTTGTCTGATGTCTGGCAGAGAAATTGACATGGACAGTGACAACATTAACAAAATAGGCAACACATTAACAACAATATTCATATAATTGTATACAAATCAATTCATATACAGGTACGTAAGTTAAACAACATATATCATTAAGGCAACTAGAACAGTCCAACTACAATAACAACATATGCATGAAAATGTGTTGGCTCTTATTATTAAAGAAGTGTAACTCACAAACATACAATACAACATGTAAACCTGCTAGCCCTAATAGTGGAATGTTACATCCACATTTTCTTGCTCCTATAAAGAGATGTACTAGCTCTGTGCGGTGGAAAAGCTAAGGCATGTTACAATATTGCCCAAGCCTTCTTCAATGTAGTCTTAGTAGAAGCTTGGTTGAGCAAAAGCCTATACAATGAGTTATGGGGGATTATTTATAGCAAAGGGTGGGGTGACCCTTAACATTCCCCTTTATGTTAGTTCAACTACTCTCATGACTCTTCACCTACTCTATGACTGTTACATCCAACCATTGACACTTGCATTACATTTGACATGACTCAACATTACAATGGATATGTATTCATGTGAGACAACATGGTTTGAGCAAGCCTTGCAAAACATCACTGACACTTGGTGTGCTATGATGAGACCAACTCTTTCACATGCTTATGATGGTGAAGGTGGTGACTTAATGCTAAGCTTGGTCATTCGTGATGGTGTGCATGCGCCTCCTGGTGACATCTTGCTAAAGAAAACTCTTGCCTCTATTGCAACCGGTGCATTAGTTCGACTCCTTCATCCAACTCGTTTCCTAACATGCACATGGTGTTCCTGGGTACGGTTGAACAACAACACACTGATGCATAGGATCTGTGTTGATCTTCAAGTGTGTTATGGTGGCCATGCGCATCAACTTGTTGAAGTACATGTTTAGCCCCGATTGGACTTCATGCTTCTTGTCTTCACCTTGGTGAGTGTGTTGAATGGGTTGGATTTCATGCGTTCGCTCAACATGCATGTTGTTGAATCCCTTGCATGTGATTAAGAACACTTCTCACCATGTTTGCTTCGTGTTAGCTACTGGGGTGGATTCTTAACCTGTACTAGTGTAGTTTCATCTGTGAGTGCATGTTCTACCCACCATTATTCCTATTCCTGCTGCAACTCATTCGTCTGTTTGTGTAGCTTCATGTTCTTCCTCGGTTGCTACTTCAGCACATGTAGCTCCTTCTTTGTTCCATCTTTTGCCATTGTGCAATCTTTGTGTCACGTCGTCACTTCATAGCCGGAGTCTCCAAAGTTGCTTTCATCTTTAATGGACTTGCTTGAGCTTGCAACTTTTTTTTGCCTCCGTGTTGTCAACAACCCTCGTCTTCCATTCATTGCATTTGGTATGCTATATTTAGTTGTTGTTCATGATGCTTCTCATTGTGATACTGCTGCTATAATACCATGATGTCCTTGTCTACAAACAACGTGATGTCTTCGTGGGTAGGAAATTCCATGGACACTTCATCAACTGCATCCCCAAGCGTGCTTTGAATGGTGTCTTCATCTCTTCTCTCCTGGAAACCATTGTACCTATACTGTTGAGAGGCAGATGAACACCTATGTTACCTAGAGACATGGAAACACTCATAGAAAGTAATCTATCAGTCGAAAGCCAAAATGAACATGAGAACTGACTTGCAACATACCTGGGTGAATGATCATGAAGGTTGCTCAATTTTAGCCAGGATTTCTAGAGACCAATTGCTAAGATAGTACAAGGCATCGTCTGGGTTGCTGAGAGACTGACTGACTGATGGAACTACACAATGCACAGTCTACTCTAGCTGCTGACTACTGGGATTGCGTATTGCACAATTCCAGCTCAGAAGGACTATTGGCCCAAGGATAGATTTGTGTAATTTCTTGCGCCAAGTAGCCACTGTCCTCCAAAAATACGTAAAACAGTCCTAGAGACTAGTGTTGGGCATGAATGGGAAAATTTGGAGAGGAAGGTGATCCTTCTTTTCCCAGATTACGCAATGTAGCCTTGGTGAAAGTAGAGGTCAGGCCAAGGTTGGCCCGAATAGCTGATGGGCAACTAAAAGCAAGTAAGTCAATGAATTCACGGTGACATGAAGCGATAGAAGAAGTGATTAATAGTGCATGCAAACCATGAATGAAAGATTCATCAAGAAGATCAAAATGCATCTGGGGGAGGCAGTTTGTTGGTTGGGCGAACGTCCATGCAAAACAATTTCATGCATGCGACAGTAGTGAGATAGCAATGAAAAATGAAACAGAGATAAGACAAGCTAGTATACATGTAAACAACATCAAGCATTCAAATAAATCAAGAAAACAATACTCCCACAAGCGAAAACACAAAAATAAATGCAGCACAAAGCATGGGAAGCAAGCTTACCCCAAAACAGTTGAGTTTATTGTGCTGACTGATCCTAAATGTGATGCGGGATATCAGAGCTACAATGTTGATGTGTGGAATGAGCTCTGCAGTGTCCGGTTGTTGATTTTTTATAACATCAAGCTTGTGATGGCATGCCACAAATCTAGGGGAAGCGACACTTGGTGGGAGGTTTCTGAAATGATCCTTCCATCTAACCTCCAACTGTTAAACATAGATCCCTAAAATAAGGGATGCCTTTGCATGCTTCCTTGGGAGAATCATCCCATGCATGCAAGTCATTTTTTCTTAGTCTCGAAGGGAAATAGTCAATTTAGCTACACATGCAAGAGACTACTCGATTGCTGGAGAAAAATGTGGATTTATGGCTAGGAGTTGGGCTGGCTACCCAAGACATTTACATAATTTCTAGGCAGAGCAGCTAACTGCTGCCTAGATTTGCACAAATCTTGTGTTGAACAGCCTGTTGCTAGGAAACTTTGCGCAAATCCTACTAGGAGGTTTGGCTGGTAGGATTGTGAAATGTTGGAACCTAGGAGGTTGTTAGAGAGGATTGCGCAATTTTTGGAGGGAAAGCTAGTTTCCCTCCAGAAATTCACAATTTTCAAGGGGAGGCTTCTCAACCTGTAGCTAGACCAAGTTCGAGAGAGCCACCTGTGAAGGCAAAAGATCAAATTGTGATCGACAATCTACCTTTGAGCAAGAAAAACACTGAAGCTTGAGGACTTGACGAAGTAAGGCAAGCTAGTGTGAAGGTTAGTAGGAAGGCTCCAAAACAGACTAAGGAAAAATTTTGGAGGGTGGTTGTAGCCGCTACAACACTCGGTGACACAATGGTAGAACTCCAGCTCTCTGGATGGACCTTATTCGTGAAAATAAAGTCTAAGACCTTTGGAAGTATTGTTCAGTTCTCAGCTCATATTGGCTTCACACTAGCTTGATTTTAAGATGTAGCATCTACCAAACTCTTGGTCAATTATCACACATTCCAAGCCAAGGAAACACATTTTTTTTTATTGGGGTTGAGGGGTATATAAGTGCACAAGAAGTATAGTCGTCAAAGTTCTAAGTTTCATCTTTGGTGTTGCTCCACTACCAGCAAGCCTAGACAGTGCCTCGGTGGAGTCACATAGGAACACAAGCATGGATCTGCTACCACTAAGCCTAATCGGTACCCTGGTGGAGTTACTTGCATCACGTCCCTGCGTAGGAAGCGTTTCTCTTATTTTTACTTATTCATCTTTCATTTTGAATTTTTTGACTTTTTTTTTTGCACTGTGCATAGCACTTATTCATTTCAGAGGTGGAAGAGGGATCTCAACTTATTGAGAGCAGAAGAGGTTGTTCCAATAGAGAAGTATTTTATTATATCTTTGACGTGCCTCTTAAGGTTTTCCACCTCACCTTACTCTACTTAACTGAGCTAACAAGGGTTAACCCAAAAAAATCTGACTAGAGAAGGTGACACTTATTAGTGCGTAAGCATTGTGTTTTCACCAAGGTTCACTTTGAATAGTACGTATTTTCCTTCGACATATCATCGACTAAGAGTAAAAAGCTCATAATACAGAGGCAAGATGATAGATAACCAAGTATTCATAGTTGTACAAACCCTATTTACTTTACCTAGATCATTTCATGACTCACACATGGTTTCATGCGAACAAACCTACGAGAGAAACAAAAGAACAAACTAAAAACAAATCCAACCAAAAGCAGAACCAAAAATGAGAGCAAAGAAAGAAAACAAACAAGCAAACAAGCAAACAAGCAAACAAAGCATGAAAGCAAACAAGCATGCAAGCAAACAACTAAAAGAAAAGACTACTCCTACTCCTACACTAACGCTGCATGGGCCTATCATGTGAAGTGATACTTCCAATGCAGCCACTAATGAATTGGTAGACCCATGTAGGTGAAGGCTTGGTCCGCGAGTAACCCAGTTGTGCCGATCAGCATACAAGAAAGATATAACAGTAAAGACATCCACACCTCATGTTTCAAAGTGCCCATGGGACATAAGTGAGTGAGTGTACATGATGGAAAGTCTGTGGACTTATCATGGTCTTGTGTGACACTATGTGGAACTTTAAAGAAAAACCACACTCTTGACTGAGACATGCAAGCAAACGAAAGAAACAAATACAACTTGTGTCGTGAATGAGTGCTTGCAATGTAAGACTCCTATAATGCATGAGCAAGGGGATCGTGCAATTCGAGTGGAGGAAGTGTGATCTATGTGTGAGATGGATCTTCAATGAATATAGACAAGTGATGAGGAGCCTTGGGTGATTGAAAAGTTTCATGATCGGAATTGATACTAACCCCAAGAGAGTGAGGGCCTGACATAACCATCAGCTCAGGCTAAAGTGCCTCAACAATCTTGGGTGTCTCAACTCCATCATCAGGTAGGTCATCATAAACCAGTGGCTTCGAAAGATCCACTGTAATAGGTTCATGATCATGATCAAAATTGGAAGAAAATGGATCACAACTGCCACAATAAAAAAACCAATGAATTCGTTGACATCCTCATGATTAGATGAATCAAATAGAGGGGTAGATGAAAATTCAACAAACTCATCCTCTGTATTTCTGGAAAAGATAAATAAAGGATCATGTTGATCTTCAATGAATAACTTATCCTCTCTATTGTCCAATGATGGACTAGCATCTGATGAGTCCTGTGAGTGATCAACAATGGGTGCATCCGTGGATGAAGACACACATGCAAAATCATGGATGGCAGGTTCACTAAAGAAGCTAGGAAGGAACAGAGGGGGCTTGGATGGAAGCGAGTCATCCTTCGTTGAGTGTTGACATTCAATTTCCCACTCATACTCTTCATGAATGAAATTGCATGTTGGTTATGCAACACCAACATTGTCACTGCGTTCTTCCTCGTTCACAAAAATGAAGAGTATAGAATGGATGAACACAGGACAACATCATCTGGAGGAACACCTGAGTGTGAAGACGGAGGTCAAAGAAAATAATGCATATGGGAATTCGAAGGACTTATAACCTACTCTGCGTAAAAATTGAGTGGAGTGATGTTGGAAGGGTGTGAAGGATGAAAAATTGTGCGAACATGATCCTCAACATCAATGGGTGATGGTGGAACTGTTGAATGAGAGGGAGGCAGGCAGTCCATTGAGACAATGCCTTCTCCCTCATTGGATTGTGTAGTTCAATCAACGAAGAAGGTTGAGTGAGGCTTGACATCGGGCTTCCTCTTTGGATGGGTATATTTCTTAAGATAATACTCGAACCATTCCCAGAGATAAGCGAACGTCATTTGGCTCCTCGGAGCTTCAAAATTGCAAGTCACAGAAGCGCTACCAAAAATCAATAACGGATTCATGCAGATCCCTCTGTTGCTGTAATAGTTTCCAGTCAAGATGGCCTTGATCAAAATGATATAATTTATAATAAGATCACAAAAGTGCTCACATGAGTGCATGGTGTCAGTCAGTAGGTTGAGAACCCAACGAAATGGAGATTCGCAAAGTATGTATGCGAGAAACAACTCAGACTGTTCTTCAGTAAACTCATCTTCCTCATAAATCATGGAAAGAAAGTTATCTAAGTGCTCAAGCCAAACCACTTCACCTTCACCATCATATGTGTGAGTGGACAATAGATTGAATAGCTTCCTCAAGATGGAGACATATTCACAATTCGAAAAACACCTCGGGGAAAGAACAATTCAAGACTCCATGAAAGATATGCAAAAGTTCAAAACTGGATGAGAGGACACTTCTTGTCATCAGGCCCTCCTTCTTGTGCTAGAAATGTTGATGGTGCTAGACCCGCCAACATGTCAAGGGGATCTCCCCGATAAGAAGTCCCAATTAGACCTCAGAACATTTGGCGTAGGAGTCCCAGCAGTGGGTCGTAAGGTAATGCCTTGACTGTGATGTCGCACAGAGGCAGGTAAGATAACTCTGTCAATAGCATGGGTGTGAGTCCGGTTCAAGAATTGTGCTTAAGGAAACTCCTCAACACTTAATTGTTAACCCAGGGGTTTCGTAAACTTAGAGATGAAGCACAGGCAATTCTAGAAGTGGTATTAACTTTTCCTATTCCTAATCCTACTTCTTAAATAAAATGTTTGCAGAATCAGACAAAAAACAATCATAAAGGTAATTGACACCGAAGCAACTCTAGTGCTGGAATGTAAAAGAACAATTTGCAAGTAAATCAAGTAAAAGAGTTTTCACAGAACTGGGAAATATTAAATGTTGGAATGAAATGATATGTTTATCTTCAGATAGATGGCTAACAGTCTAACAAGTGGGCCCTTGCAGAGATATGTTTTCCTCTTGATCTTCCTTCTACACAAACAACCTGTTCTTGTACTCTTGCAATCTGCGTACACTAGTATAGGTACAATGCCTTTGTGTAAAAGTATATTTCACCTCCCTTACTAAATATTTATGCCTTTGTGGAGGTGCTTTAAGCCTTAGGGTTTAGAGAACTTTGATTCTATGACAAGAGACCAACTCTTGCACCGAGGAAAACTTTCCTTCACCAAAGTTTCCAATTTACTTTCGAAAAGATTCAAAGACGTGCTAAAAAGAATTGCAATTGCAAATGAAATTCTGATAGAAATTATATATGGAAAATAAATTCTTTAGTTAATAAAATCTTGCAATGGAAGTAAACTTCATGAAATGAAAGCAACTCGAAGTAATCAAACCAACAGTCTAATTGATCTGCATGTATCAACTAGCTTTGGAAATCCACTTAAAATGTTTCTGTTCTTTGTTTATAAGCCATAAAATGCAAGCATAAAGTGTCTATGATAAATTCATGTAATTGTTCTCAAATCCTTCAGAAATGCACTCTTAATGTTAAGGATTATTACTGAAATTAACAATATATTTTCTTGCAGAAACAACTTAAAATGGTAAGCAGTAAGAGAAATGCAATATTTGTTGTGAAAGGAATAACTGAACCAGAGTGCAATAAACTACATGCACTCATACAGGAAGAGGCTTCCTGCACAATCCAAGTGGAAGAAAATCGAGACTAGAATTGCGAGTAAAGAAATGCAAGAAAAGAATTACAAGAAAGAAATAAAGTCAATCAACTTCCAAGCCATGGATTCGCTCACACTTTACTACGAAATAGATTTAAATCAAAACATTAGAAGTAAATATTAAAATCGTTCACACCATTCAACTACAAAGGGAAATATTCACACAATCTTTCCAAATGAAGAAATCACAAGGGTAAATGAGCTGGGTTGGCTGGGCCCTAGCCAACCAGCTCATTTCCTGTTTAAGAAACGAGACGATTTAGCACTCAAGTACACATGAAAGATAAATTAAACATACGTATGAATAACATGGCGAGCTCCTTGTATTACGTCATCAACAAGTGTACATAGTAGTGTGAGTCCACCACAGAGCCGAGGGCGATACCAAATTACATAGAAAATGAAATTACAGCCTAAGGATTGGTAGCTAGTTCTACCTACAATCTACATTTTATACATTCTTTCGACCTTAGCCGTATTCCACTAATTATAGTCATTTTCCTATTCAGGCATTTCGACAGAACAAACTAACAACCAAACATTACAAAATTGGCTATTAGTTATAATAGAACGTGTACTTCTCTAGCCATAGACCATCCTTGGAAAATATCCCTCCTGAGTTAATCAGCAACCAAACTCAGAGTCATGGATCAAAACGTCTGTGTGGAAAGATTCAACTCACGAAAATCTCTGAACAATCATCGTTGGCGATGTAGGAATCTTCCTTCACTGATCATGCTAACTCATAATTAACACTTAGTTTCTCAATTACTTCTAGGAAATTAACATAAGTTACAAGAGGTACTTAATAGGCATGAAATCTATGTAAAAATGATGAATAAATCACTTTAATAAATCTTAATGTAAGATACAAAGCATACGCAAGAATAGGTAGTTATCTTGGACTAGTGCAGGAAAGAGAGGTTTAAGTTAAGATCAAATAGAGGTTACTATTATAGAAATGGGGTAAAAATAGAGAAATTTGGGACACCAACATCCTCCCATCCCTAAGCTATTATGTGTCCTCACACAACATTTTACCTTCTGCAAAAAATCCTCAAAAAATGAGTGGTCAGCTCTCAATCCTAAACTTCAATGCTTATTCCTACTTTCACTATCCTCGGCCTTTTACCTCGGGCTCAACTGATTAGTCACCTTCTTGAGGTGTTTGTATCATTTTGAAGCCCAATACTTCTATACTTCTACTTGTTGCTTCTACCTTTTTACCACTACAAGAAGCTCTACCTCACTTTGCTTCTGCCAATTTTGCTCCTTCACGACTTGGTTCAAAGCCTCCAGGTTGCAAAATTGTTGCTACAAATCTACTATTTGGCTGTTGAGGTAGAGAGTGGAGGATTCTATGCTTAGGTCTTCAGGTGTAAATGTCTTCTCTGTAAGGGAATCAAAACAGGTCCCATCATTGCCATCGTTGTCAAGGTCAAGGTCATCTAATGTCTACATTATGACGTCACCAAAAGTTTCTGCACGCAGGGTTTCCTTGTCACTGAGGGTTTCGATTCCCTCCACAACCTTCGTGCCAAGTGTTTCAGTACCTTGTGCACTTAATTCCTCATGGTTTTCAATGCCCTGTTCTTCTAGTTCCTCAGGGTATTTACTACCCTGTCTATTTGACCCAGCAGGGGTTTCAATACCCTATCTTTCTAAAATAGTAGGGGCTTCAGTACCCCATTCTTCTAAAATAGTAGGGGCTTCAGTACCCCATTCCTCAAAATCATTGAGGGTTTCAATGTCCGATTCACTGAAATTATCGAGGGGCTCTATATGTTGTTCCTCTTCATCCTCATGACCATCTGCTTTAACTTCACCTGTACTCAATGTCATCTTTCTCTTCCTTAATCTGCTGACAAAAGTTGACAATAATACATCGTGTTCCATGCTCTCTTCATCTTCCATCATGTGTGTTGCTACATCCGTAAGCACTGAAAGGTTATGAACTTTAGGGGAAAATTGGGGTGATTCATCAATTATAATTAGAGAGCTCGTCTGGTTCGTTCCTTGAAAGACCGTCTTCTTCCTTATCAAGGTTTTGGTCTTTCTTTTCTTACTTGAGGATGGAGTGTTTTCCACAATCTTCCTCCCTGCTTGCATAGGTGTGCTCTCACCTTTCTTCTTGGTAGGAGACGATTTCTCTACTTTCATTTTCTTACCTGTACTCATGCTAGCATACTTCCCTCCACTCCTTTCCCGAAACTCTTTCTAGAATGCTCCCCAGGTTACTCCTTTTTCTTCCAGCTTCTTCTTGACCAGGATCATGATAAGCCCATGATGCTATATCTTTCTTGCAACTTGGCTTGCATTCCCACTCTACATGCCCTTCACTATTTTATCAAGAATTATAAGTAGGTATTAAGGGAAATTAATCAATTTTCCCGACTCGAAGGGCAACAAAAGGTGATATACGAATGCCAATGTGTAATGTCCCTCACTAGTCCTGAATTTCTACAGTATGAACAGGAGGTCTTGCCACTTCCCGATCATGGCACTCTTCGAAAGTCCCTTGCTTCAGTCAATCTTAAGCTTCTTGTGAACCATAAACCGGTGCCCTTGTTTCCTCCCAAGCCACTCCTTTTTAAACCAATGTTCCCTTGTAAGTGGCAAGCCTATAGCTTATGCAATAGACTCCTATGTGACTTCAAAATTCAATGAGCCGACCTTGACTCGGCCTCCTTTGAATGTCTTTGTGAACTTCGGTACCATAGCCATGTCAAACCTGTCAAACTTCTGTAAAAATGGTAGAAACACGAATTCTCGCAATAGTGCAAGACTGTTCCAGTATTTTGTGGTTTTCTTAGTATCCTCCAAACATAACGGCTCACTCCTTACAAGTGCCATGTTGAACTGCACTTCACCCTTTCCGGTCACAACCTCAAAAGAATTCCAGCAAGTGACACCAACGCTTACCGAGAGCTTTATGCCAAAGGTTCATCACCCTCCATCTTTTCCATCCCACTCACCCAGTCATGATGAAAACTTCTTTTTGTATTAAGTGAAAATTCATATCAACCCGCTGCAGGTGAGACATAATGATTGGGTGTAGTGGACGTTTATGCGGCAATAGTGCAACGGTTACAATGATTGGTTTACGGGGTAAGGTAATAATGAACAAGAAATGTGAAATTATTTCAAGGAAGGTGAATATAGGCTATCGAAAAACAATATCATCCCATAGTCTGCCTCATAATTTAATCAAGACATACTTCAACACTTATTAAAAAAATTAGATTTCAAAACCCTAAACACCTTGCACTTTAAATTTTTTTCCTAAGTCAGTAAATGATGAAACAGAGTATTAATTGAAACATGCAATCCTATGATATGTCAGTACTCATGTGTAGGAAAATAAAGATCCATAAACATCCTTTATAAGACACTCCTGGAATGTGTGAATTTTTTTTACACTTTCTTTCACAATCAGTTGTGTTCCTGCACTAAACCTGCCTGCACTGCGTCGTGCTTGCACTATGCGTCTTGCAACAGGGAATTTTACCAAAATAAAAAAATTATGATAGAACACAATTTTGTAGCTAGACTAGAAAATTTGCCTCAATATACAAGAAAAGTTTTATTGAGCATCCTTTGGTGTTTGACAAGCATGCCTTCTGGATTGACTGCATCAAATTCTACAATCAATTTATAAGGGAATAAAGAAGTGGGAAGGGGGTAAAATTTTTTGAATGGGAAGGAACATTACAGCAAGGATTCCAAGAATAATATCACCAAAGGGGATAAACGAAATGGGATGTGGAAAAAAATTCACAGGAAAAGAGGGATTTTACAAAACCGAGAAAGGTAGTTTTCTTAGAATAAAGAGGAAGGTAATTCATTGGGGATCTTAGAAAAGAAACTAGTGGGAATTTTTGAAATGGCAAATAGAAGAAAGGAAAAGTTTTGACCTTGAAATCTTCCTACACTGGTGTAGGAAAAAGTAATTGCAGCGGAAAGTAAGCGTTTACTTGAATAAAAATTTCCATGCTAGTTACTCCAAACTTGGGTAAGTGCTCGGTTTCATGAACTTGCTTCTTCTTGGTGGTAGCGAGCATATCTAAAAGATCAAGTAACATTCCCTTTTTATTAAAATTTTGATCTTCCTGCCAGCATGTTGGTTTTTAGGTTGATTCTTCTACAATCATGTCAGTCAACTGATTTTCATATTACAGGAATTATTTTCTTTTTATACTTTTTATTTTTGTCATTTTTTTTATTTTATCATTTTTTTAATAAGGACAAGAAGGAATCAAATCTTTGACAGGTTGGTGTTACCACCTGCCAACTCCTTTTCAAATGGTTGTTGGACTTACTGCATGAAATCTTCTTTAGTAAGGGGATGAAAATATACCTTCAATCTATGCCCATTTACCAGGAACACAAAATTATGTCCATCAATAGTTTTGACTTCTACCAATCCATTTTCAAGCACTTCGACCACCTCATAGGGCCCCATCCAGTGTGTATGGAGTTTTCCTTTAAAATATTTGAATCTAGAATCGTAGAGTACCCAATGACCTGGTTGGAACAACTTCTTCTGAATGGACTTGTCATGCCACTTCTTGGGCTACTGTTGAACCAAGATGTTCTATTGAACAAAATCCCTTCGGAATTCATCTAACTCATTCAATTGTAGAAAACGCTACTACTGTGGTTCAGAGAGTTCCAACCCCAATTGGACTGCAGTCCTAAAATTCTTGATGTAGAATTCTATCGGCAAGAGGACTTGTTTTCCGTACACCAGCTGATATGGTGTGCGTCTTATGTCGTTTCTCCAAGTGGTTCAATATGTCCATAATGCTTCCGGTAATTTTTCAATTGAATCCTTTATGTGAATATTTACCTTTTTTTTGAGGATGGACTCAATCACCTTATTCGTGGACTCCACCTGACCATTTTCTTGTGGGTGATACAGTGTATATTTCCTGTGTTGTATTTTGTATTGCTCCATAACACCCTGTACCAAATTAGAAATAAATTGTGGTCCATTGTCAAAAACAATTTCTATAGGCACATCAAATCTAGTAAATATTTCAATAAAAAGAAAATCAACAACTCTTTCCGTAGAAAAAGAAACATCTTTAGCTTCTACCCATTTCGTAACAAAATATGTACAAACCAAAATATTCTTTTTATTTGATGATGTTGGATTTATTGGTCCTACGAAATCAATGGCCCATTTTTCAAAAGGCTCAATCATAACCTGAGGACATAAAGGCATTTCATTAGTTTGATTAGGCTGGCCAACTCGCTGACGACTATCACATCGATTGACATATTGTTTGGCATCCTTAAACAAGGAAGGCCAAAAATAGCCAGCTTGTAACACTTTGTATGTAGTCCGCTTATTGGCGCAGTGACCCCCGCAAGGTTCATCATGGGTAGATTTTAAAATATCAAACACTTCTTCCTCTATTACAGATCTACGGATAATGAGATCTGCTCTGGTGTAAAAGAGGTCTCCTTGGATCGAGGAATATGAAGCACTTTTCTGTATGATATTCTGCTTTTCACGAGCAGATAAGTGAGGTCGTAATTTTCCAGTGATTAAATAGTTAGCTATGTCAGCAAACCATGGGGATTTTGTTGATACAAAAAAAATATGTTCGTTAGGAAAATCATCATCAATAGGAATTGCTTTAACAGGATTATTTAATCTTGAAAGATAATCTATTACTACATTTGATTTTCCTAGTCTATCAACAATAGTAATATTAAATTATTATAACAATAGTAACCACCAAGTCACTCTACCAGAAGTTAATGCTTTATTCATCAAATATCTTATTGTGGAATGATCAGCATGCACAAGGACTTCATATCCCGTAATATAATGTCTGAATTTATTAATGGAAAAAATTAAAGCTAAAAACTCTTTCTCAGTAACCGTATAATTGAGTTTCATACTCTCTGCGAAGCCAAATGGGGCCCCTTTGTACTGCATTGTCCACTCCTCTACATGGACGATGGAAGCATGTATGTTCTTGAGAGTTTGAATAATCTCCTTCCTTTATTGTTGCAAGCCACGAAGACGGAAAAATTATTTATGCACAGTGGAAAATATTTCATATAGCTTTTGCATGGTACTCTCAAATATTGATACTTGATCAAGTATCATATTCCTCATTTCTCCCATTCTGGAAACTACACTCTTTTCTCGAAGTTGTTCTACCTCTTACTTGGAAGTGTGCAAGTTCTTTGCCAGTTGTTCATTCTCGGCCAACATGAATTTAACATTCGAGCTTGTTGCTCCTGCATAGGCCAAGATATGATCGGAAAGGACAGTTTGATACTTCCTAAGATTTGGCACTATCACCCTTTCCTTGAAGAATGTAGGTGATGCGTGACCATCCAAAAGGTGATTCCTCTATGCTTGTACAATCATCTTTTGCAACTCATCAAATGATAGATTGTATACGTCCATGAATAGATCATTATCCAGGGCAACCACTTCTCCTTGCTCACTCGGGGTTGGTTCTGACACTAGAGGTGCTGGAAATTGAGAGATGACCTTTGGTTCTCTAAGCATAGGGTTAGTATATTCATTTTGTTGCTCCTGCTCCAACTCCATGTCTACCACTTTAATTAGTTTCTCAATCTGCTGAGAAAGCTCCCGATCCTCCATCTTTTCACCCTCTTCCTCAACTATTGGTTGTTACAACTCATCAACCTGTGTGGCTATTTTGTGCTCTGTCATTGCACCCTTCCTTTCTTCTTCTCTTCTCTTTCTCTCCTCCTTAACTCATGTTCTTCCTTAAAATTCTACTCCATCTCGTGGAGCTTCAGTTCTACTTCTTGCAGCCTCTACTTTTCCTTTCTTCCTTCAGTTTTCTCTCTTTCTCTACTTCTCCCTCTTTTCCTCTATTTCTAAATTTGTTTTCTCCAAGAGAGGATCTTCCTTCATCTTGCAGCTTTTCTCTATCTCTATATACTTGGAAATATTCCTCTTTCACTTGTCTTTCCTTGGATTGTTGCTTTTGTTGATGTTGTTGTTGCTTCCTATGTTGCTGCTATATGCAAAGTGGATTTCCAAGTTGTTGCTATACTGACTAGTTCATTGAATCTAGAGGCATTATAATAGTACCTCCAAGGGTCATCCTCTGCCCAAAGAAATGTCACGTGGATCCATGGAAAGTTCACCCTCACACATTAGTCCTTGAAAATACAGTGGCGATCATACAGATTAAATTATTTGGTGTCGAACTCAAGTCATACTATGTCCTTAGCCTCAACATCTGCATCCTTCAAGTTCATAAACTCATAAAATCTGATCCACAAAGGAAGAGTGGGCCATGGTGCTTTCTTCTTGCTATGAATTCATGTTGACAACCCTATGGAGAGGTTATATGAGAACTCTTGCATGACCAACTTGTCAATGGCATACCTTGGTAGAACATGTAGAGGCTTCTCTCCACCATACACTCTAATGAAGGTGCCACCTAGAGAGGCATACCAATATTTTATGTTCACTATCGCCTCCATTGCTTCTTGGGACATGAAAAGGGGATCTTGCTCAAACATAAGCTTGTATAATGGGATGATGAAATGATAAATTAGCTTTTCCATCACACCTCAATAGATGCACTTGGAAAGCAACTTGCAATAAACATTGATGACAGTCTCCTTAGGTGTCCATGTCCAGCTCATATTAGGGAATTGTTGGTGGGCACAAATTGCATGAAGTAAGTATGAAAACTTGTAAAATATTTCTTTTTCATTCTTAGGAAGATTTCGAGTGTTAGTCACATGGATCTTAAACTCATTATCCAACAAGTCTGACCAGTTGAATGGCTTCCCATCATTCACCAACTGGTCAAGCATGACTACCCAACCTTCTGGAAAGGTTTCTATGTTCTCTTAATGATATATTATGTAGGCAAAGATGATCAAAAATCGATAGGCCTTCTTGAGAGACTTTGTCTTGTAAACATGATTGGGTTTCTGTCTGAACTTTGACGTCCCTTTCATCTGACACTTGACAATGTCTCTAGTGTTCAAAAAAATGTGGGTGCCATAGAAAAATGAGTCCATGTGCTTCATTAGCTGAGATAAACGATACATCTGTTGAAAGTTCTCCACCCTGAAGATGGCAGTCTCTTTCCCTTTGGCACTGCTCAAAGTCATTGTCTACTCATCTATGTGTGAGACTATCTAGCTGATAATGTTCACACAAGGGATAATAGAGTACCTAGATGCAACCTTCTATAAGCCTGACTGGTGGAGGCTAAGGTAAACTTGTCCTTCCTCTAAGTCGTCCTTGAAGTCATCTGCTAAAGTATCCTTGATTTGTTGTCATTTCAATGTTGTACCCTTCTTAATGAACAACTGAGTGTTTGCATAAACTAGTAGATTAACTGACATCTCCTCAATTGCTTCCCTAGTACTACTGTTTACAGTTTCCTTTGACGCAACTCTCTTGGATGTCATGTTAATTGTAACTACTAGATAGATGCTCAATAATTGTTATACCTGTGGGATAGAGAGGACACTCATGGAAAGAAAATTTCATCTTGAAACCAAAATAACTTCATGACAAGATCAAGTAACAAACTAGGCTCATGACAAGACATACTGCACAATTCTGGTTCACATAGGTCACTAGTTGCCTGCTGGAACTGCACAGTGCATAGTCCCAGTAGTCAGTTGGGGGGCTTGCTGACTAGAACTATGCAATGCACAGTTCAGTATTGGGCCAAGGACAGGATATATTGCACATTGCGTAGTCTCAGTGGCTAAGCTAAGAGGTTGGCTCTTGGAACTACGCAGTGCATAGTTGGAGCCATGCCAGGATAGCATTTGTGTAATTCTAGAAGTAAAGACAGAGGCCTTGAGCTCCCAGATTGCATAGTGCATGCAGTTAAAAGTGAGATCCAGGCAAGGGAAGTCGAGATCTACCCAAGGGGAGTGTGAAATCAAGAATATATGAAGGATGGTGTGATGCTGAGTGAATAAATAACTAAGTGATGATGCATGCTAGTGAAACAAATGCAATAATCAATCAAACTAAAGGAAAACAAAACATGTTAAGGGAGTCAATGCAATGATGATTGTTACTTCAAACAGAGGGTAATGGATTTGATACTTGGGAAAGGGAATTAAAAACATGAAAGAACACTTCTACAAGATAAAACAAGTTAAAATGCCAACAACCATTCAAAGAAACAAGTAAAACAACACCCTCACAAGCTAAACAACAAAAAGCGACAGAAAATACAGTAAAAGACTAGAAAAGAAAAACTTACTAGGAAGAGCGATGACAATCGCACTGAATGTTTCTTCATCTCCATAATAATGCTAGAGCTCCATGATCAAATGTGAAAATGAGCTCTAGCTGTGTCGATTAAATAGTTTTCTTTTCAAATTAGGGTTGATGACATGCATGCCACAAATCAAGGAAAAAGTGTTACTTGTTGGAAGTTTCCAAATAAATCAAGTGCCTCCTTCAGGCTGCTAAAAATAGATCTCTATCTTTTTTGGGGTGTCTTTTTATTTTTTGCTTTTTCTTTTTTCTCTTTCGAGAAAATTGTCATGCATTGCTCGAAGAGATTTCACAGATCTTGGAAGAATTGGGCAACACTCTGGCTCATGCATTAAGCAATTTTTTAGCATCATTGGTTCTGCACAATTTTTGTGCTAAGTGGCTCTGGCTTGCCTCTCATGTTCTACGCAATTTCCCAACTCAAGGATGGACGCCATCTAGTATTGTGCAATTCTTGAGCTCAAGCAGCACTATCAGCTTGGATTGCGCAATTCTCAAGAGTGAGGCTAGTTGCCCTCAAGGATTCCATAGTTCTCCAAAGCAAGCCCAGAACTGGATCGAGATCAAGTCAAGAGATCATCTTGTGGGTTAGAAAATAGACCAAGTAAGGAAAAACAAGCCAAAATGCAAAGGATTAGGCTCAATCAAAGTATAATTACCTGGATCAGTGTAAGATGAGTTGTTATGATTTGGAAGGCAGGCTCCAAAATGAAGCATATGCAAAATTTTAGAGGGTGGTCGTAGCTGCTACAACACCTTCCCAAAAGGAAATTAAGCCAGAATAAAATTTGATAGCATAATGGAAATTTGAGGATAAATCATAGTGCATAGATTACATGCAAAATAATTTGTATATTACACACCAAATCACACAATTATATCAAGTATATAAAGTGTTTATGAGATCCAAAAATTTATAAACTAAGAGATTGATTGTTGAAAAAATATATCAACCTTGATGGGGGTGTCCAATCAAGGAGAAAGGTGGTTGCGGTTTGGAGCGTGGAGCCAGTTGGGCCTCCATGTGCAACTTGCTCGACCTAATGGCTATTGGGAGTCGGGATCTCCCACGAGTGTTACTTAATGCAGGAAAGAGGTAGCAGGGTAGTCATTTGTAGTGGGTGGGGGATAAGGAGGGAGTGTTAGGTGAGGGAGAGCAGTGAGGTATTGGCATCTTGGCTTAGGAAAAGGCTTTGGGTAGTGCAGGACGGGTTCAGGATTGAAGGGCATGCGAGGGACTAAAACTGGCAAGCTCTTTGGCTGTGGGATCCGAAAGAGCACGGGACAAGCTACAACGAAAGGAATTGTATTCCCAGGGCTGGTGTGAGTGGGTGGTGGGCTCTTGCTTCCCCTGCATGACTCTAGGTCTTCTTTTGGCAAGTAATTGCTCTCTGGAGCGGAAGTTACATGGAGAACATGGGGCATGGCTTGGTCTACCTTCGTAACTTGCAACAAGCCACTCAGCTTGCCTCCATAGAGTGGGTAGGTGCAAGGGAATTGTACTGGGAAATCTGAGCACTTCAATGCAAGGGAGGTATGCCATGTTTCTTTGTGTTTAGTTCATATTGGATTGGTGTGGTGGGTTGGTCAGGGAAGCCAATTTTATGTAACAGGTGGAGGAGTAGTCGGGTGAATGTCACGGTATCAAAGTTGTGACCATAGAGGAGAAGCTCAGGCTTGGATTCAATCGAGAGATGCCACTCTAATGCAAAGGTATCCATATCCCCAGATCGCTCTCAAGGCCATATAGGGGCCCCAACTACTGTAGACTCCATAGTGGCTCAATTGAACTCCATATAAGGATGGAAACTCTGAGGGAGCAGTGCCACGACGATTAGAATGAATTGGTAGCCTACATCAATGACCTCGAACACATGCAGAATGAACTCTTTAACTCTCTAGATGGCCTTTGGCAGTAGCTTCGGTGAAAAAATGACCAACTTTGTGCATTGGAGAACCAGGTAGAGCATATCGACTACCATACATATGAGATGGCAACGTTCTTTACAGCCACACCACTGTTTACCCCCAACCATCCTCCGTGATGTGTAATTCTAGAAAATTGTCTTCTTATGCTACTTTTGTTTTGGAAATAACCAAAGATACAGGTTGTCTTGGCTTCCTTACAGTGTCGATCTTGTTCATAAGAGCTCTCTTGTTAGCTCTTAAGCTTGTTATTTTGCCTGGTGTGGTTGATGTATATAGTTCAACTATTGATGTACGATGTCTTTGAAATCTTGATAATATAATATAGTTACCTTTGACCGAAAATTTTTCTTTTTTATCTCAAGAACCAAACCAATCAACAAAACAAATCTTACTTATTTACTAATGTAAGTGTCATTTCTAAGTAAAAAACTCCAAAACTTATAACAAATAAACTATGACTTAATTATGAGTAACATAATTAGGAGCTACAACCTAAGTGCAAGCAAATTATACAAAGAGTGCAACTTAACTAAAATCTCTCTATAGATTGATTATCTTAATATGCAAAGTTTGTTTTTACAAGTACGGTTTGTTACATGGTAAAGATTTGACTAAAAATTGTTGTTATAAGTTTGAAATTTGGTAAGAATTTTTTAAAATTACAAATTTGAGTTGTCCAATTTATAAAATTATTTGAATGTTTTGTAAATTTTTGAAGTGTTAAATTTATTTATTTATACATTTAAATTATATTTTTAAATAAAAATGTGAAAATAATTTTAAATAATAAAAAATTATTACATATTACATACAAATAGTTAATATTAAAAATCTTATATACTTACATACATATAGTTAATATTATTTCTATAAATTTTAGGATTATATAAAAATAAATCTATAATTATCCGTGAATCTAATTAATAATTTTAATGAAGTTAGTAGAAAATTAAATTATAAATATTTTATTCAATTTATTAATTTTTTTTAATATTAAAATTTATAGTTTTGATCAATTTTGTAGTAATTTTTAAGTTGCATTAAACGGTTCTATATCAGTAAATTTAATCAAATAAATAAAACAAATTATTTATATAATTTGTTATTTTAATAAATTCAAGAAATTAGTATAGATCAATTTAATCACGGATTTAGAAAGTGGGGAGAAATAAATAAAACAAATCATTTATATAATTTGTATTTTAATAAATGTAATTAAATTAGTGTACATCATTTTAATTATGGATTTAGAAAGTGGGGAGAGTGATAAAAAGAAAGTCGGGGAAAAACATTTTGATAATTGCAAAATTTTTAAAAAGTTTGTATTTTGAGAAATTTAATTTTTTCTAGATTGTTGGTTTATATATATTATTATGTTTGATTTTTTATTGTTTTTGCATTTTTGAATGCATAAATGAATTCAATGCTTTGAAAATCTTTTAGGGCACTTGAATTTTCTAGACTACATAGGTTATTGTCACAATTCCAACACATATTTACTAAATTTATATAAAATTGATCAAAAAATATATACCCGAGAAATAATCAAAATGTAAAATAATAAGAATACTTGAAATGTTTTAAATATAATAAGTTACTAAATTTTAATTGTTTGATATAATATGTACATATTTTATATACATAGTTGACATAGAAAAAGGAGAAGAGTCACCAAATTTTTTAAGGTGCAAACCTCTATAAGAGTGCAAAGCTTCAAAAAGGTGTGCACTTCATGATATTTGGCCCATCTCAATTGTTTGTTTATGTTTGTGTGCTTTCATTATTTAATTATGATTTTGAATGAATAAATCGATTAGATGCTTTGAAAATCCCTTTGGGCACTTGGATTTCACAAGCTAAATAGTGTAATCTTGCAATTCCAACACAAATTTTATATATATATATATATTTCTTTATTTAATTCTATTTTTTGAATGCATAAATGGATTCAATGTCTTGATTTTGTAGGCTACATAGCTTAATTTTGCAATTCCAACACATCTTTACTAGACTTTAAACAAAGTTAATAAAAAAGTGTCACCTAAAAAAAACCAAAATGCAAAATAATGATAATAGAATTTTTTTAACTATAACAATTTACTTTTTTTAATAGATTTATACTTTCATGGGAATTGAATTTTGTGCAATTATGAAAAACCGCTCATTTTCCACCATTGGACCCAACCCATTTACGCTTTTGTTAATATATTTTTAAACACACATTAATATCACTTAATTTTACATATTGAAACATTTTTTTTGTGACCCACATTTAATTTATTATTGTCAATATTATTTTCAAATACCACATATTAATTTTATATTAAGAACTGAATGAATTAAACATCACCCTATTATTCTTACTAGATACTAACTGATTTTTTTTTATTACACTTACTTCTTCCCAATACTAAAATGATTATCTCTCTCTCCATATATATATGTGTGTCTCTGAACATGTATATTCAAATGGATGGTTAGTCCTGGCAATGTGAGATATATCATGAGGTAAGTTTTTTTATTTGTATAGGCATTAACCATCCATTTAATTGATATGGATGGAATAGTATTAAATTATATTACTTTATATCTATTTCAAAATATTTTGTTTATGGGAGTGAGAATGAAATATTTTTACCACATCTCCTTCATGCTCAACAAAAAATAGAGCAAGCAAACTAAGAGTGGGATTTCGATGTTTCATGATTATTTTTATTATAGCTCACATAATTATACCAAATATCTGTTCTCACACACACATAGATATGACATTTTTTTATTTAGAAATTTTCTTGTCTTTATTTTAAAAGGGACACTCTAGATTGAACACAAAACAGATTACACATCTTTGTCATAATGAGTTGTAAAATGGGGAATAAAAAAAATAAGATAAATGACTTTATATTTTAGCCAATATACAAAAATAAAAATTACATAATTTGTTTTAATTATAAAAGTATATTTTTTCAATTAAGAAATTTTCACATATCCTAATGTTCTATACATCATTTATAGTATTTATGGATATTAATAATTATCATAATCAATTTTTAATATTTTATAGTTTTATGTTTGTTTGGAAATACTATGGAACCATAGAAACTACATTCATGAAATAATTTTATATGGAGAAAAATGATATATAGTTTATACAAAAACTAGTCATCCATAATTTATATAAAGAAATAAAAAATAGTCATTTGTATGTGTATGTGTAACGAATGAAACATAGAGAGATGATTTCATACTAATTAGAGAATAATAAATGAGGATCACATGAATTAGGAACAAAGTGACCAATCTATTGATTAGAAAACAATTTTTGGGCCTAATGAATGTTATCTAAAATTTTAGGATATTAAGCATGAGGGTTAAACCTTTGCCTGCGAGTGTAAGGCCTTCTCAATGGGTCATACTTGAGATTTTTCCATTTTTCATGGACTCACAACCCACTCTCTTGAATTAAATGTTAAGGTATTTGACAAGGTGTCCTAAAACAAATATGGCCCATAGGGATGTTTATCAAAACATATAAACCACTTACCCATGAAATGGACCTACAAAAATTTGACATGTGCATCAATCGATGCAAATATGTTTCTTTATCACAAGAGGGTGTAAACAAGTTCTAGGGTCAATAAACAAGATCATCATATCTTGTTTTAAAAATTTCGTATTGCTCACATATTTTTTATCTAAACACATCCATCACATGCAAACATCTTGTCTCGATGCTCTCCAATGTTGTAGTTAATGAAAGGGAGGAGCGCTCTTTGTTGTTTCCAAAATATCATTTAAAATTTCTCAATGACTAAGACCATTGTGAATTTCAATGTTTGCATCTACTCCTTGTAGTGAGGGTAAAGTATTTCTTTATTAAGTGATGGGGATATTGTTATACTAAGCTCCAAGTACTATGAAAATCCGATTTATATATGATGAACTTGGAGAGGAAGAAAATGAATTTATTTATTTTTATAATTTGAAAAATTTATGCAGTAGAATAAATAGATAATTTTTAGTAAACTTATCTCTACATCTCCACATAAAGACTTGACTACTAAATTATAAAAATATATACATACTATACCCATAGAGTTGAAAAAAGATATTTATTAGAATGGAATTCATACAAAAATAAGCACATTCACTTTTTTTTAAGAGTCCACAAGTGTTTTCCTTATCAACCCATTACAAAATTTTCAACTACCAAATTTTTTTAAACTCTCTAAATAAAACAAAAATTCATTGATTACTATGAAAATCCGATTTATATATGATAAACTTGAAGAGAAAGAAAATGAATTTATTTATTTTTATATTTTGAAAAATTTATGCAGTAGAATAAATAGATAATTTTTAGTAAACCTATCTCTACATCTTATACATACTATACCCATAGAGTTGAAAAAAGATATTTATTAAAATGAAATTCATACAAAAATAAGCACATTCACTTTTTTTAGAGTCCACAAGTGTTTTCCTTATCAACCCATTACAAAATTTTCAACTACTAAATTTTTTTTAACTCTCTAAATAAAACACAAATTCATTGATTATGAAGAATCCTTTCACTTGTAGCCACTACCATTACACATGTATAGAGTTTTAAAAACCTCACTTTTCCATAATAACTAATTATTGAAAAAGGTGGCACATTACTTCCTTCTTTCTAGAATAAAAAAAAATAAAAAACTTGAGCACTTATTCTTATAAATTTAGAATGTAAAATTTTATAAACAAGTTTTCAATAATAATATTGTGAAACATAGATTCATTGATTGGGAACAATCCTTTCACTTGTATCAACTACAATTAACACATGTATAGAGTTTTAAAAACCTCACTTTTGCATAATAACTAATTATTCAAAGAGGTGGCACTTTACTTCTTTCTTAATTTTAGAATAAAAATAAACAACATGAGTACTTATTCTCATAAACATAGAATGCGCAAATTTATAAAGAAGTTTTTAATAATAATACTGTGAAACTTGTTAGGGGATGTAGGTGTAGGCTGGTTCTAGGAATTCAAGAAATTTTATTCTCATTGAGTCTATCGATAGATTTAAATGATCAAGTAGAGGCCTATGATGTTTACCAAGAAATCAAGTAAGCTACTAGATTAATCTTAGTACCCCAATTTTTGGGGACTCTTCTCTTATAATAAAAAGTATCTACTCTCATTCACTTCTAGTGGATGATATACTTGAATCCATCATCAAATGGATCAAACTAGCCTTAATCCAGATTAAAAATTTAAAATTATTCTATGTTCTTAGCCAAAACATAAAAGGGTTAAGTCTTTAGCAAACCAAACCATACTCCATCCAATTGGAACTTTTCTTCTCAATGGTTAGGTTTCCTTCCTCCCCATTCATGAGCATGACCCAACACATACTTCTTGTTTGGCAAGTGGCAATCTGGATGGAAAATTTAGAACTTGGAATGATTTAATTTTTAATGTCAAACCATCTAGATGTCCCTTTCACTTTCATCTTGTGTTACACTCATGCATATTGCATCCCATTTTGATCACTGCACACACTTTGGAAGTTTGAAAGGATACTTTATACAATGAAGTTTCCTTTTCCATCTTGCATGATAGACACATGACATTCCCAGCTTATGGAAATTGATATATAAACTATCACCCTCCGCACATTTGGGAAACATTAAAATTCACTTGGTTTCTTTCTCGTGTTCTTTATATTTGTCTTTCTTGCTAGGTGTAGAAAGAAAACCCTTGTATCCATTATCTATCCCTGCAAGTTCACTCTTGGCTATTCTCTAAACTATTTCGAGATAGAATTCATTCTAGCAGAGATATAATTTTCCTCACACTCCATAGTGGGTAATTAGGATAACATCTCTAGTTGAATGAAAATAATAGAAGATTTTGCAGCAAGAGGTTAATTAAATTTAGCTCCAACAAGTTCATGTGGCTTCGACTTGGACTATCACTATGGAAACCTTCATTTCTCAAAGGTAACAAATTCAAGAACCAGGAGATGAAATGTAAACGCTAATGTCCTAGATTGACCAAATCAAATTATCATATTAACAAGCTCCTTCCTCATTCAACTCAACATCTCCAATTGATTTCTCTCCTCTACCTTTGGATCTAAATGTTTTTCTAAAATGAGAATTCTTTTTAAGTTGGGACAACAGTTTTCTAAATTAATTTCAATGCAAATAAAAATATGCATTTTTTTTGTATCACAGAGGAACCCAACAACACACCTTGTATGTAACTATTAGTAAACCTCTAGGCACTCTCAAGCATATGACCTATCCTCCTCTCCTTAAACCGGATCAAAACAAAGGGGATTTGAACCTTGGATCTCTTAGTTTTCATAGCTTTTACATTACTTCGATCACTAATTGAGTCACCCCCTTCCCTCTTAAGACAAAATATGTAAAATTTTAAAATTTAACTAGAAAACGATTTTAATGTAAAACTAGATTGTAACCCCTAAAAATATATATATATATATATATATATAAATTTAAAAATTTAACTAGAAAACAATTTTACATGTAAACATATATTTAGACACCTGCACCATATGGCAGCACTAGCCTGATAAATTAAATTTGTTTTTCCAACATCTCAATAACCAGTATAATTCCATTAAGTTTACAATGGAGCATGAATTCGATGGTTTCCTTCCCTTTCTTGATGTCCTCATTTCTAAAACTGTTGATGGATCTTTCTCCCATGAGGTGTATTGAAAAAAGACTCATACTAAGCAGTCTCTTCATGCCAAATCCCACCATTTCCCTACTTAGAAGATAGGTGTTCTCAGCACATTAGCGACTCGTGCTCTTAGAATTTCTGATGATGACCACTTTTCTAAAGAAAAGTTCCATATCCTTAATGTTTTTGTCCATAATGGTTATAGTAGGCCGCAGGGTGTCAAAGCTTTCCTCAAAGCCAGTAAGGGTCCCAAGGTCAAGAAAGAACCCATCGGTTGCAATTCAGGAGTCCACCTCCCCTTCATCCAGGGGATGACAAACAAGATTGCAAGAATCATGAAAAAACATAATATTCCCTCAACCTTTATACCCCTCAACACCATTAGAAGCTCCCTAAATTCTTTCAAAGACAAGGTGAAACCTATGGATATGAAAGTTGTCTATATCATCCTGTGTTCATGTGGAACCTCATACATCGGTGAAACTGGTTGCTCTATTAACTAGAGGATTAAGGAACACGCAGCTGATATCAAGCACGGGAGGACCAAATCTTTGGCTTTGGTTGAACATGCTGAGAAGAACAAGCATCATATATGCATTGAGGAGGCTAAGGTTATCGCTATGATTTCTCACTTTCATCATCATAAATTTAGGGAATCCATTGAAATTGAGAGGTCTTCCAGTAATATTAATAGAGATGACAGCTGGAAAATTAGTAGTTGCTGGATTCCCACCCTCTCTTCTTAGTTTTGCTCTGTCTTTGTCTAGAACCATTGTCCTTTTTCATTTTTTTAATATCAATATTAGTATTATTAATATTAATATTATTAGTATATTATTATTAATATAAATATTTAATACTATTAGTATCATTAATATTAATAAGACAATAAACAATTTTTTTCTAAGTTATACTAATTCTCTGAAGGAAAAAAAGATATCATACACTGACCCCGAAGAATGTACTTGACCATGCCGAAGGAATGGCATCAACGAGCAAAGGTCTAGATTTGAACTGCCCAGAAGGGAAACCAGTCTGTAACCAAAAAGTTCAGAAAATTAGCTTGCTGCCCATGCAAGGGAAACCAACAAAGCATCCAGTTTTGTATCATTGTATCTAATGAGACCAAAAAGAAGAAAAACCAACTGAAACGCTGAAAATCTTATAGTGTTTTCCCTAAAATCCCATTGAAAACAGAAAGCTAAAAAACAGAGTCCCAAAAAACCTGAGACACGTGGCATGCTGAGTGGCAGACTATGTGGCGGACGTGTGGCACACTGAGTGGCAGCAAGGTGGCTGAAAAAGAGGCTAACACATAGCATTGAGGCGGTAGGCTAGGGATGTGGCAGCGATGGAGGGTGCTCCTCCACGATGAAGCATCTGTACTCCTCCATGTCGCCACTTGCCAACAATGATGTCTCCATGCCGCCAGCCTGCAATGCCGAGTGTTCTTCCTCGATGAGACAGCAATATTCATCCATTACCCAGTTTGTTTGCAGAGCCTCTTTCACTTCCTTCCCTGCGCGTCTGGTCTGCTGCTCCTAGCTCCGCTCTCCAGCTCCTTGAATGCTCATCTGAGCCAGTTCTGGTTTGGCTTTAATGTGGCGGCACATTGTTGTGGTGCATCCACCACCAAAAATGTTCAATATCCCAATTTCCATGGTGGTGCCACCTCCCACCGTTCCTTGACCCTCAGTGGCTTATTCCTCAGAGCTCCGGTTTTCCTCATGAAAGTGTATGGTTATGGTGGCCGTGATGAGTGGCTTGTTCAGGGTGGAGCGAAAGGTGAATTGGGCATTCTGGGAATGCAGTTGAG
Source organism: Pinus taeda (assembly GCA_000404065.3). Taxonomy (NCBI): domain Eukaryota; kingdom Viridiplantae; phylum Streptophyta; class Pinopsida; order Pinales; family Pinaceae; genus Pinus; species Pinus taeda. The sequence continues at coordinate 83,630 of APFE031137542.1, forward strand.
GAGTGGGTGGAGTGCCTCTAGGAGACAGGGCAAAAATTGAGGGGAAGTTGCTGGGAGGCGAGGCAGAGGCCACCGAGTAGAGGCGACCTCTTCCATTGCGTGTATTTGGGTAATGACATTGGATTTTCTCAGCCAGAGAGGAAGTGGTATCCAAAGTAGGAGAGTGTTGGGGGCGACTCAGACTCCCTCACTTCCCATCCATATGGCTATGCATCCTGTGCCGCACCATGCTGTCTGCAAGCAGATGCGAATTTCATCTAGAATTATGCACGATGCGATGCAGCATCACAGTGGAGCTTGCAAACAGTTCAGCAGAGGGATGAGCAACCAGGGCTGAAGGGAAGATAAAATGATAATCTAGGTTGTGGGTGAAGTGGATTCCTGAGCCAAAATCAATACAACAAAGGAGGTTGCAGCGTCTCCCTATGGTTGTGCAGGAGCTGGGTGCAGTCACTGCATGAGGGCAGAGGAATTCCAGAGGCTGAGGTTGCAAGGATGGATAGGCAGGAGCAGAGGTGAAATTCTCCCAAGATTTCATGTTTGCATTGAGTCGAGGTTGATGGAGGTTATCAGATTGGAGGCAACGCTCACATAAGGTGTATTTATGGCAATTGTAAATGCCATTTTTGGACCACTATGACAACGTGCAGGAGGCCATGTGGTCTCGCCACATGCTAACCCAGTTGGCGACCACCTCATTGTCCTTAATTATCACTCGCATCCGAGAATAAGACGATTAATGTTAATAGTAAATACTAGTTTAATATTATTATTATTATTATTATTATTATTATTATTAACATAAATAATTAATACTATTAGTATCTTTAATATTACTAATACGATTTTTTGGAACATCTTCAATTGTATAACTAGATTGGAAATGAAGAAGTGCGGAAGCATGGTGGTCGCTCGCAAGGTCTTCGATCAAATGCCCAAGCACGATGTATGTTCATGGACTGTGATGATTGGATCTTATGCAAATAATGGCCCTCCCCACGAGGACTTGTATCTTTTCCACCAGATGATGGGAACAGGCATCCAGTAGAATCACTTCGACTTCGCCAGTGTTCTTCTGACATGTACTTCCCTGCCATCTCTGCAATATGGTTTGGAGATCCATGGCCGAATCAGAAGGAGAGGATATAAGCTTCTTGCTATTGTGGTGAATTCCCTTCTGCATATGTATACAAAATGTAGGAGGGTAAAGATTGCACGCGAATTTTTTGACGAAATGCTGGAACGAGATGTCATATCCTGGACGGTTATGCGATCTGGATATGCGCAGAATGGGTTTATAGATGAAGCTCTGAAGCTCTTTAATGAAATGACTGAGAAGGACGTGGTCTCGGGGAATGCAATGATTACGGGGTTCGAGCAGAATGGACGCGCTAATGAGGCCCAGAAACCATTTGAGGAAATGCCCAGCAGGACATAGCCTCATGGAATGCAATGATTGAGGGGTTTACACAGGTCGGGCTTGTTGACAAGGCCCTGAGACTTTTTTGGGAAACACCGCAGTATGATGCATTCACGTGGAATACTATGACCGCGGGGTTTGCACAGAATGGGCATGTGGACAAGGCCGTCGGATTCTCTGGGAAAATGCCTAGCAAGGATGACCCTATTAATCTTCAGCAAGCGATTTTTCATATTCAAATAATTCTTTTGACAGGCAAAACCCTGCTCCTTAGGGTCCAGCCATCTTTCACAGTGCGCCATCTCTCAAAGATTCTCGAACAGAGGTTGGGGATCCCTTCCTCCCTTCTGCAACTCCTCTTTGTAGGTAAGCAGCTTGATAATAATCTGCCTCTTTCCTTTTATAATATTGAAAGAAATGCCAAAGTGACCCTATCACTTCGACTAAGGGGAGGTGCAGTTGGGCAATCCTTTGCCTCTAAGGGTTTCTCCTACAAAGATGCAGTACATGCACAGCCTGCCAAGAAATCTGCCCAATCTGCCGACGCTCCCAAACCTTTCTTGGTGGACAAAATGGAGGAAACCCCTGCCATTGAAATCAATCATCCATCTCTGGATGCTCAATACCAGACATTTGCATAAACAACCCTCATTTGCAGATTTAATGGCCTATGGCCCCGCACTGTTGATCTATACCAGTGGATCCATTTTAATTGGACCAACAACTGCAAAGTCTTCTTCTGCTAGAAAGGCTTCTTTATTGTAGCCTTTGCCTTCAATGAAGATTACCAGAAAGCCTTAACAGGGGGCCCCTAGTTCTGGGGTTCAGCTGGACTTTTCCTCTACCCCTGGTTCCCAGACTTTGACCCCTCCACTGCGGTCATCTCCAAGCTCCCTATTTGGGTTAGGCTTCCAAATATCCCTGCGGATCTATGGCATTTTGTTGTCTTTCAAGGAATCGGGAACACCCTAGGCCGCTTCCTAGCAACAGATACTTCAAGGGGGGAGAAAGGAATTTATACCTACGGCAGAATTTGTGCAGAAATAGACATTAGTAAAGGGCTACCAAATCAGATCATCCTCAAAGTCGGGGACTTCCATTGGACGCAAACTTTGGACTATGAGAATACAACCTTCAGGTGTCGCCACTGCCATCAAACGAGGCATCTCCAGAACTCATGTGCAATGTTCCTCGACAAAAAGAAGAATTTCACTCGCAAATCCAAATCCAAGAGTTGGAAACCTTGTGATAGACCCCCTATGGATGACATAGAGTCCTTTAGCTCTAATGAGGAGGACATTGAAGGGGAAGAGGAGAATTTGGAGCAACCGAAGGACTCGCCCTCAGCCTGCGTCAAGGATCCTTCTGCGCCTTTCTTCTCATAGAAACGTACTCATGAGTCCTCGCCTTCTGATTCAAACAAGGAGTCTCCTCCTTTAGCTCAGATCAGTGTGCAAGTTGTTCTGGTCCAGCCAGATCAAATTGGTTGGGTCAAAGTCAGTAAAAAGAAAGGGAAAAAATGTAGATTGGAAGATTCTGCCCATGCTGGGTAGACTCCCTGGACCAGCTCGTTTATTTTGTCCTATCTGTTATCTTTTGCTTATGCCGGGATTTCTCTTTGGGACCGAGGTTGATTTCATATCATTTCCGGTTCCCTTGCTCCTTAGCTTCGCTTCTCTGAAAGCTTTGTTTGTACCATATGTCTTTTATTAATAGAATTAGTCTTAATCGAGAAAAAAAATATTAATAATACGATTAATATTAAAACTAAATACTAGTTTAATAATAATAAGCCGTAAATTTGATAATTCTATTAATATTAATATTATACTAAATACTAGTATTAACATTAATAATATTAATAATACCAATTTGAATATTAATAATACTAATAATAATGCTTAGTATCATATTATGAATATTATATCAATAATATCTAGTCATATGAAAAGTTGATAACTATTAGTAATATATATATATATATATGAAACAGTTGACAAAATAATAATAATCGTTGGTTTATTAATTAATTAAATATTATTAATATAAACGTGGAGATAATAAACATATATTAATAAAAAAAATAAAACCTTTTTATAAATTTATTAGTATTATCAAAACCCTAGTCAAATATAACAATGGGGTTAATAAGACGACTTTAGTATATATTGATTAAATAAACAACTAATAAAATAATTAAATCTATTTAAATAATATTAATTTTTTCCCTAGCCTCCCTTCCAGTGGAAGATTGATACCCAACAGCATAAGTAACGTAGCCATAAACAAAACCAAAGCCAGATGCATCGCTTACGGTTCGTATAGCGGTATCGATAGCATAAGTAACGTAGCCATAAGCAAAGCCAAAGCCAGATGCATCGCTTACGGTTCGTATAGCGGTATCCCTTACATACTTATATCGATACCCACCATCAGTCACTTACCCAGTAGACCCAGAAGAAGCAGCACCGTCTCGCCTAGCATCCTTTCCTGTCACATTGTCAAATATAGTCATTTTTCTAGCCATTAGGTTGGTTAATAAGTTGACTTTAATATATATATATATATTGATTAATAAACAATTAATAAAATAATTAAATTTATTTTAAATAATATTAATTTTTTCTTTTTGTTTTCTTCTGGTCAAATATATCGGTTTTTTTTACTGTTAAGTTGACCTGTCTCCCTTTTTAACCCTCTTCCTCCATCTTCATGATGTCTTAAAAATGAACTACAGTTATTAATTTAAAATGTATCAACCAAAATCTTCAATGTAATTTCTTCCAACAAACATTTTATAAATTATATATTAAACTAATACAACGTTCTCGTTTAGGTCTAAAAGTCTATATATGCTGGCTTTTTATGCTAATTGCTCCTGTTTATTTCAGACTTCAAATCTATTAGTCCATGTATGCCGAAGAAATCGTCTCCACAACCATCAACCTAAATTAAAATAAAATACATCGATCGAAACTTACGGAAATAACGCTGACAAATATTCAATAGACAGTGACCTCGACTTCACCTTCAAAGTGTCCCTTGCCATTTTCACACGTAGAGGCTTCTATACATTCCATGATATTTAAACTTCAAATATTGATACCGTTTTATACCATTCTTGATATTCGATTTTTCTCCAAATTATAAAAGGGCAAAGTCTAGTCAACATCATTTTCCAGAAAAATGAGATGCTATAAGTTGAGTATAGTGATTACCTTGGCAACAGGTCATCCATGAAAGAGAGATGAGAATACATTGTGATTCTTTGGAACCACGGAACCCTAATAACTAGGTTCACGAACTTAACACAAACTTAAAACATTCCAACTAATTTTCATGTGGAGGAGAACGTGGAAGTAAAAATACGTTAAGACCACACGTGGGTCCGTGGATCCGTCCAAATTCCAAAATCATATGGAAATTTCATCGCTTCGTTGAATGGATGGTGATGAATTATGATGCATAGTCTAACTAGGCTGAGGAGTTGCTCAGAAAGTTGTGGAAATTCCGATTATATTTAGAGAAAATCTAGAAGGATTTTTGTAAATCCAAGTTATAGTTGTTAAACTTTAAAATTTTAGGTGTCCTAGAAATTTTTGATAGTGCTGAATCCATTTCCACCATCAAAAACACGATTCAACCCTTGACTTTATAAAATTATTTGCCCAGATTCCGGCCACTTTTCACTGTCCAAGTAGTCCTTAGCGACTCTGAATTATGATATGTATAACCGCCTAGTGATCAAATTTGAACACGTAAGAGCCTTTCAAAAGGCCTCTGGCATGTCACAAAAGTAGGGAGGAAATTTTACTAGTAAAAAAAATTTAAAAAAAAAAAATTGAATTTTGCCATTTAGAAAAAAACTTGGAATAATATTATAAAAATTTTTAAGAATGGTTGTTAAGTTATCAGTCTGCCATTTTTTTTTTTTAATTTCGTTGTTTCTAAAATCCGAACTTTGGGAATTCCAATTTCTAACTATCAGTGCAATGTGCATCTATCACAAATTACAATGGTTGAACAAATTACAATGGTTGAACTTGTGAATTTCCTTTCTCAACTGATGTTAAATCCCATTTCAAAAACAATAGTTTCCTAGTCGCTCCCATTTCAAAAACAACAGCTTCCTTTTGAGTTATGTTTTCTAGTTGTACATATGATGCGAGTTATCAATTGTGCGTGCAAGCTGCCCCTAAAGCAAGGTTTGACGATGATTTACGCTAGAGAGGAGCATAGATTGATCCTTCAACAGATGCCTATCAAGCAAGGTTTAAGCATGATTTATGCTCGGAGAGAAGCGCATTGAACAAATTTCATACCATACTGGATTTGTTTGCAGATTCCCAATTCCTAGGTATGTTTTCATATTTTGTCACTGAAACTAGGCTAACAAGTCAGGATTATATTTATGTCCTAAATAGTAAATACTGCACTTGTTGGATTATTTGGTTTAGGTATTTGAAAATGGTCCTAACTAGGGTACCTGTCGCTTCGTATACAACAATTTCACAAAAGTTCACATTATGCTCCAATATATACGTCAGGGTCCTGTTGTTTCTGCGATGTGGCGGATCAAGTCTGAATACAAATAGATCTATAAGTTACTCATTCTGTTTTGGTATCTATATTTTTCAATTATCATGATCTGTGTAGAAGGAGGTGGTGTTTTTCAGATGAATTTATAGATTCTTCTTAATAGTTGAGAGTTCTTTTCTGGGGTTCTTACCTGATCTGAAGTATTTAAAATGTGTTTGGACTCTTTCCACGTGATTTTCCTTTCCCTAATTCAATACCCACATTTCATTTTTTCTTTTTGCTGTGATCCATGTCAGAAAATAGCATACAAAAGAGCAGGACCATTTTCCTTGCAATTACTTCAATATCAACATAGGGAACCTTTGTCTTTTCAGATTTTGATAATTAAATGATGAATTTCATATTATGGATTTTGAAATTACTTTAAAAAATTAGATTGTCCATGGATGCCCGTCACCTGATAGATTTGATTTTTTGGCTCTTTTTCCATACTTGCTTCAATGGTTAGGCCTGAAACTTCTAATTTTATAATCTGGCTAACTTAAGCCTAAATGTATATAGAGGGACACTAACTGCTTTCTGTTAATATTTTTTTCTCCAACTAAACTCTTTTGGTTGTTTTAGGGCATTCCAAGATTCAGCCTTTCTGTGTATACTTTTAATATTTTTCTTCCTGGACTTCACGGCTCTTGCTAGGTCTATTGTTGTCCTACATTTTCATAACAAAATATGCATGCATTAGAGAGTGACATGCGGTGAACTTCATGGCTGACACCGCAGAGGCTTGGTCTTCAAAACTTTTATCTGTGTTTTTCCTGGCCTGCAAATTGTAATATAGGAGGCATCTGACATCCCATAGGTAAACTTGGCAGCTTGGCTAAAATGATTATTCATCAATCTCGATGGAGCACTTCTCCTTGTTTCCATAGCTAAAATCTCATTTCCAGTACCCTATCCTCTCCCTTTCTAGTCATCCGTTACTGGGGCCCTCTCCAACCTCTATTTTAGTTGCAGAACTCTTGTTTGTTTTGATTGACCTCTAGTGGTTTGGATAATAGGGGTAAGGAATTCAAGCATGTTATATCTATCCTCATTCCTTAGGCCAGTTCTTCTTGTCCTTCATCTTCCTTATACTTATTTGCTAACCTATACTTAAGCAGACTGAGAGTCCATGTTGGAACACAATGCTATGCTTCTAATTTCAAGTGCTAAAGGGTGCCATTGGCCAACTAAAATTTTCTGGACATTATGAAGAACATTGATGTTTCCGATTCCTGCAGCCCCTAGTTTTCCTTGGGTCTGCTGGGAAGGTTCTACTAGCCGTGCTAGATGGCCTATTCCTTAAAAGTAGTCTCACCTTCCCTTGCCTAATACTAGAAATTTTTCAACGTTTTCTGTGGAAAGACCCTTGAGTCGAGACACTGCTAAAAGGAGCTTTGACTCTTTGAATAAAATATAATGTGTTCAAAGTTTACTGGATCACTTCACCTTATGGTGAGTCAATTGAAAACAAATATTAAAAAATGGCATAAATAACATGTTTAGGGATTGAATGTCGCAAAATCTATCAGAGTTATGCCCACCAAATCCAAAAGAGTTTGAGATATCTGGCATTAACAATGTAAAAATCAGTCACAATCTTGAAAGAAAAAATCATATTCATCTTTTTAAACAAATTAACCCTTCAATCTCATGTAACTCTTAGAAGAAGTTTAAATTGGCTAACATAAACAAAAAGGCAGTGACCAGAATATAATGCTTTTAAATAAAAAGCCATAACATTATAAATATAAATAAAAACCAAAACAAGGGTGTGCATTTCACATTCTCCTATCCTTCTCCTCATTACAAGAAAGAAGTTGTGAAGCTTTCTAACAACCTACAGATGATTATGGAAAATCACAAACTAATCTACTGTATCACAGTTTCATAATGTGCATAAGCTTAAAAAGTTTTCCAAATCTATACTATACCGAGGACTGTAATCAGGTTATCTTACCAACATGTACTTCATTCTGCTTTGTTATATTTAGCATGGTGTCAATAGTAACATCACGCTCAATATTCTGACCAGAATATCAACACACAAATTTAATGAATACTTCCATACTTTTCAAAAGAAATAGTGAAAACAACAACCACATTTACATTAAAACTTTACCATATGGTAAGAAACTTACAAATTCTTTAGTAGTGGGGTGAAGCCACCCAGTGGTGATAGCTTTTATGGTTGCAATTGCTTCTAGTGCACCGGCAACAACAATACAATTCCCAATCATAGATTGAAAAAATAAGCCATATTTAAAATCAGAAACATATATTGTGTTTTCAGTGGAAAGAATGGTATACATTTTGGAGCTCAAAGAAATCATTTTTGTTTACAGTGGAAAAATAGCATAAACTTTGGAGCAAGCTGAAATCATTTATTAAAAAGTTTAAATGTACTCCTTGAAATGCTTGTTATTAAAGGTTGTATATACTTGTTGAAATTCATTTGGATTAGTTTTAAAGAATTGGGAAGTTGCAGTGTCTGTATTGAGTGGTATTTTTTTTATGGTTTTGTAATTTATTCAATAATTAATATAAAGTTGATATGCATATGGAGTTAATAAGCATGGGAAAAAAAATTTTAATGATTATTTTAAATAAATATTTCAATATCAATGTTTTGCAAAATATGCCCAACTTTCAACATGAAAACTGCCTAACCTTCAACATGAAATTTGACAAGTGACATATATATAAAATAATAAACTCTGAATCTATAAGACACCAGAGATCAAATCCCTTTAAGTACACTCTTCACTCTCAAGGCATGACAATCTGTTAGATCTACTATGTTGATGTGAAATAAAAGCAACATTTGCCATTCTTAATACAAATTAAAAACTCATATATACTAATTACAAACAAAATGTTACAATCAATCTCAGGATCTGATCAGTAATGAATTCTTCACCTTTATGCCATTAATTTTGATGCAAGGACTATCCTCGAAAACTTTCTTGATAGCTTTAACCTCTGCCAGATATCTAGCCAAAGTTGATGTTGCATGAGCACTAATATTGTTCACCAGCAATGTTATTTACGATATGATAATTATAATTCTCTACTACTTGTAGACCCTCATTAAAGCATTGGAGTCACTTACCTCCTCTGGTGAAACCCCTGCATCTTTCAAACATTTTTTAATGCACATTGAAACTCCAAGCCCATCAGAGTGTGGATAAGTCATGTGGAAAGCATCACTAGTGATAGCCCCACCCAGGTAGTCGGGTATTATGCTCAAGATTTTCGATGACCTGGTATGGAGAAAAGACAAATTATGCTTTGTCAAAATCCCCATATTCTTATAACCTGGTTTAGAGAAAAAAAATAGATTATGCTTATCAAAATCCCCATGTTCTTATAGCGTGAATTGCTTATAGTCTGAAATTATCTTTGAATATTTACAAATAACACAAACCCAAATTTGAATAACTTGAGTGTTTTTCATGAAAATGGCCAAGCAATGCATCTAGGCTCATGTCCCTTGAAAATGAAAGCCTTCCTGACAAATTTATCTTGAATGGCTAAATAATTCAAATCAGTCAGTGTGACATCAATGATCAAGGTGCCAGATCATTATGAATCTGAGGCTTAACTATGATTGCTATTCTACCTCCTATGTTCCACATTTTTCATTTACTAGTAAATTAGATGAAATATCCACAGTGACTGGGTTCACATTAAGCTTACCAACATGCCAATACCTTCACTAATGACAAACCAATTACAATCTTTGTCCCATGGTCTAGAAGTTGGCTGCGCGTCATCATTCCTCTATGAAAGGGCTCTACAATCAATAAATCCAGCCACACCTGCAGGAAAAATCGAAGTGTATGTTCCACCTACAAGCATGATATCTACTTTGCCTCTGCGAATATGATTTGCATCTACACATAGGCAATAATTTGTTGTTTCACATGTTGTTGAAATTTAGTAGGTCGGACCCATTACTCCTTGATCTATTCCAACAATGCAAATCCCATGTTTGCAATGGAATAAGGAACAAAATATGGTGTCATCTTCCTTAAACCCTTATGTACAAGAGACATTGTTCCACCAGAGTAAACTGTAAGAACACCCATTGTCGAACCCACCAACACCCCTACACCATATTGTCTACCTGTGTCGAATAGAGCAGTCATGTTAGTAGAATACAATTTATGTTTATCTCTTGACATACCATGTATTGAGAGAAGCTGGGTGTATGACTATATTCTAAAATTTAGGCAGGGTGGGGGCTGAGTGGGATGGGTGGATCTTTGCACTAAGTGATCTTAGGTTTACATAAGTGGATTAGTATTTTCCTAAGCTTCTTCTATTATTTAGTGATCATCCACTTCATTAGTAGACAATGGAATTTATACCAAATCCTTTGATTAAATGAAATAACTATCATCCTAAGTTTATACGAATTGTGTATTTAATATTATTGAAAATGAAATGAAAATATTTTATTTTCCTGAATTTTAACTATTACCAGATATTCTCAAAAATATAGATTCATTTAGGTGAGTCTTGATCAGATGAAATCAATAATGATAACACCAATTTTTCTATTTTTAAAACTTTTGTTGCATAACGTTCCAATCATTTTTAAACTACCTTCATTATCCATTGACCAATAGACTGTCTCTCTGCCCAAATACTTCACAAACATGAATATCCATTGCCCAATAGATTTTCTTTCTACACAAAGGCTTCACAATAATGAATATTCATGATTCCATGAATGCCATACATGTTTATGGCTCCACTACATGACATAGCTCATAACTACATTAAAAATAGAGTCATGAATGCCTTGTCATGCTCAGGCATGTTTAGAACCATAACATTGAAATGTGCACTCTTCAATGTTTGTAATTTTATGTGAGATGTAATTAGAATCATAACATTGAAATGTACACACATGCATGTTTTTAATTTTATGTGTGATGTAATTAGAACCATAACATTGAAATGTACACTTGTTGAGCATTGAAATGTTGACTACTAGTTTCCCACCGCCACTCTCAACCATATATAGTCATTAACATACATAACAATCATGGAACCATGCATGTGAATGTTCGTGGCTATCCCAATCATCTGGTGTTAGAAGTGTTGGGAGATAATCATGCGTGATTTTTATTCATTATTTATTATTCAGCCGCACCATCTTGTATAGTTAAATTATCTTGCCAATTTCCACCTTCTAATTTTGGGTGGGTGTAATTCAACTTCTCAACATCACTTTCTTCATTTGAGGCAAAAGGAAGCATATTCATGCTCTTCTCTATTTGGAAGTGTTTGTCAACTCTTCTCAAGAAGTATCCATACATGACAGATGCTACATAGAATTGGCCCACTTGAATTGCCAACTACTCGTGTGCTTTGTGCATCCCCTTTTTGGTGATTGTTTTCCTTGTGAGTTGTGATGCCTTCTACATTATAGTTACTGAAAAAAATTGAGATATTCCTTGTTATAGAAGAAATTCAATTTTGGTGATGGAAATGTGCATAACCTTCCATGAAGATCAATGTTAGTTTTAATTTTCAATAATCAACAAACCTATGTGTGTGAGATCTATTTGCTGCTCTTCATTAGTTTTCATATGAATTTTGTGGTATAGTATCTTATTTTCAAAGAAAATTGTGTATTTTTATATTAATCTATATTTTTATATTTCTTTTTTTACTGCTTATAGGTATAAAATGCCACCTCTTGGTCACCCCAAAGAGGATCTGAAACAACTTTCACTTGATGATGCATTTGGTATCTCTTAATGCTCTAATAAACTGCATATTTCTAAAAATGTAGTATATGATCATGTGGATGAGGACCATGGATCAGATAGTGTAGAACTTCTTGAAGAGGAACCAACATCCAAGAGGTACAAGAAACATTCAAGTCCAAATGGAGGATGAGATTTCCATGGGCTTATGATGTAAAATATTTTAATGGTGTTGAAAGGATAAAATTTTCATGGTGTGTAAAATTTAAAAGGGAAACTCCATTTGCTAAATATGGAAGAACAACCCTTCAAGTTAGTGCTTCAAACATCCATGCAATGTCAAAGGCTCATAAATTTTCTTTGCAACTTGTAGAGGGATAAATTAAATGGATTACTCTTCCAACTAGAAAACATGTAGAGCTAATGGTTGATGCCTAGAAAGAGAGAATTATATCAGTTATCGAGAACATATATTTTGTTGCAATACATGATTTACCTTTGGAAGTATATAAGTCAAGTTGTGACACGAATAGGTATAAAAACACTCCTCACATGCCTCTAACAGATGAATACTCAGCATATACAAATACAACATCTAGAAAGGACTTTCTAGAAGCTGCTAAGGAGGTATATTGGAAAAAATTAAAAGATGAGATTTTCCAAAGTCCATATTATTCACTTTTAGTTGATGAAAGCACAGATCAAACTATGGTGCAACATTTTATTGTTCATACTACATATTTGACAAATGAAGGAAGAGGTCCATGTAATAAGAAATTCATACAATTGCTACAAATTAGGGATGAAACATCACAGTCTATGTATGATGATGTGACATCTCTTTTAGCATACATGAGTCTATCCATGACAAAGTTAGTTGGATTTGGATCTGATGGAGCATCATCCATGAGGGGTATTCATGAAGGTTTATCTACTAAGATTCGTCGACATGCCCCTAATTTATTAGATATCCACTATATATCTAATTGAGAAGCATTAGCAAAAAATGATGCTTCATCTTATTTTGAAGAGTTGCAAGCTATTGATAAGTTTGCAAACAAGATCTATTCATGGTTAGGGAAATATACTAAAAGACATGGAGAATTGAAAGAGCTAATGGAGTCATTTCAGATCACAAGTATAGAAGTGTTACAAATTCATCATATTAGATGGCTTTCTAGAGGAAAAGTCATGGAAAGACTCATTAAGCTCATGCCTGCTTTGTTAAGAGACTAGGAGTTAGTGGAGAAAAAACGTATGAGATGGCTACAATATTTCAAGTTCAATTTTTCATCCATGTACTTGCCAATGTGCTTATTGAGTTAAATAAGTTGAATCAAAAGTTTTAAGAGGATCATGTTGACATTATATCTATTGGAACAAATTTGTATCTATCATTATTAGCTTGCTTCATAAGCAATTTCTAAGAGTCACATTTGGGGCAGGTGCAATGCACACATCATCCCTTTTAAATAAAACACAACAAGGAACTCTTCAGTTTGCAGATTGCACAGGTATAGTACATGTACATGAATTGAGGTTTGAGAGTTTTCCAAAGTCACAAGGATGAGGGACACTAAATGACTGCATTATGTTGGGAAAGGTTTTTGTAATGAAAGTGATTGACTCTCTAAATGCAAGGTTCACATATTTACCTATTTTTAATGCAACTAGGTTTTTTAGTCCTCGGAATTATTATGAGGATATGGATGATAGAGACTCTCAAACAAGAATATGGTTGACATGTTTACATGAAAAATTTAGCGTTGGAGTCTTCTTTGTTGTGGACAACATTAAATGTATGGGTGAAATGGATGAATTTATATGTACTATGTATAAATCTTACCCCAAAAAAGAATATGTTTAGAGCATGGGATCTATGTGGAGGTGAAATTGAATGGTCTGAAGGATTTCCATGCTTAATGCAGCTTTCGCAAGTAATTCTTGTTATTCCAGCTAGTACAATAGCTTGTGAAAGAGCTTTTTCAAAATTAAATTAGATAAAAAGTGAGGATAGATCAAGACTTTCTTTAAAAACATTGGATATGTTGATGTTTATCCCTCTAATGCACCTCATGCTCTAAATGAGGTAGATTGGAATGCCATTTATGATGAATGGAAAAAGATGAAAACTCGAAAACTTCTTCCACTATGAAAATAGGTTGAAAAACTAGTAAGTCTTCGCGTTTATTACCATCATTGTCTTACTCTATCGAGCACTTGAATGAACCATTTTGGTAAGTGAATTTTTTTAGTTTTATACCATTTGACTTTTGTAAATGAAAGCATAACCATATTTTTCAAGTTTATATGAGAAGATTTTCTGAAACATATTGAATTTAATCATTGTAGCATATTGCACAAGATATGTTAAGCTGGAGGACCACAACTGTTAAAGTTTTATAACTAAAAGAAGAAGGTATCTTGGATCAATTTTGCGGCCAATTATAGGGACTGTAGTTCCAATCACTTGAGATGTGCAACTACTGGAAGTCTCAGCTTTCCAAAAGAGTTTTAATAGACAATAGAACAGTGATTTTGTCAAATCTGAAGTTTATAAGCTAGAATTCCATCGATACCTCCTATATAAGATTGAATTTATTTTTAATTTTATAAATGAGACGTTCCATATACTTTTAATATAAGTATTTATGTTTCTTCATACTTTTATTCTTATTTCAATTTCATTAAGATTTAATGATTTCTATATGTTTATTTTTTGTTCTTAGTTTAGACTCATACGCAGTTTCCCAACTATGATTTTATCCCTATAGTTGGTTCAATTGTGGCTGAGTTCAAGGCCTGTGCAATATGATCTTATGTGGTTACATTTCTCAATCACACATGTGTAAGTGTAATGCATTTACTAATGCAGCCTTTAACATATTAGTATATTTTTGTTTGTGGAAAATTAATTTAGTATTTCTGTGTTGTTTTTCATACAATCTTACTTGTTTTGAATTAGAGACAACATAAGAATGTGGTAGTTTTCCTCTTAAGTTTCCTTTTCTTCATTTTATATGTTTAGAGCTTTGGGATTTTCATTTTTTAAACATATTAAATTGTGTTATTTAATATTTTTCATGCATGGCCTAATATGGTCTCCCTGAGTATCATAGATGGATCATATGTATTTCCTAACTATGCAATATTATGTTTGCTCATTTTGAATGTATCTTATAAGTTTTAATAATATGAACTTCGTATTTTCTTAAAAACTAATCTCTGTACCCTTGAAGAACTATAAAATAGTGTTGTATTGAATATGCATATTTCAAGGGATGTGTTGAATGACAGGTGATGGGTATTTTTTTGTCTCTTTCATCAGTAGTAAGTTGTAGATATTTTCCTATTCTTTTGTTATGAGAAATGAAATTTGTCTTTATGTGTGCAATAAGAATGTGACCATTCAAGAGGTTTTGAGTATAGAAATAAAACCAAGATCGAAGAAAGGGACTAAGATAACATTTTTGGAGAAGGGGAATGAACAGTTACGAGTTGTGGTTGTTGATCTAGTATTTGTCATTGGGGAATGAACAGGTAGTAGTTGTCATTGTTGACCTAGTATTGTGATTGATGAGAGGATGCAATATTTGTTCAGACGAGAAGGAAATGACTTGCATCTTGTCCAGAAGATAAGTTTGGTTGAAGCTCTAATATGATTTTCTATTACAATTATAACATTGATTGGGAAGACACTAAATCTTACTTTCAATGACATTATATACCTTGGGTATGAAAATGTTATTCCCAAGGAGGGAATGTCCATTGCAAATGAACATGGAAGGAAAGGAAATTTTAGAATCAAGTTTGAAATTAGATTTCCCTCCAAACTCAGTCTTGAGCAGAAGGTTGGAATCAAGAGAATTCTAGGATGCCATGCTTGACATTGTTGTTTCAAGTTGTGCCTCTTTTATTGTAGATACTTAACAAGACTGAAATAGATAACAAAAATAACGGATTGTAGTTAAGAGTTCCTCCACCAAATTGTAAAATTTATGATTTGTATATCTTTTCAGTGAGCTGAAATAAGTGGCCATATAGTTATATCTGCCTTTTTGATTGAGTCCTACCATCTATACAATGCATTCATTTTCTACGTTGATTTTGTATAGCTTGTTGTATTCCCAAGCTTTTTGTCCAATTTTTGGCATTGGCTTTCTTAGCATGTCCATATACTAGATCATAACTACCACTATAGTGCAATGGCATTGCTTGTACCAACAGATTATGCCAGTTCTCATGAAACTTCCTTATTATTTAACTTCATTGGTGTACCAATGACGTAAGCAGTTCCAAGTTGATGATCTGATTTACTTTATGTACAGTTAACACCAAGACAATACAACCATCCAAAGCCTTTGGCATGATTTTGAATCTAGCTAACCAAGTCTCAACAAAAGTTCTTCAGACATGAAGACAAAACGAATAGCAATTTTTTCAGTTGTCTTAGTACTGACATTGCTTTGGAAGAATGTGTATTGGATATTCAAATTCCACATTTATTTTAATCATCATTAGAAAACTACCAAAAGCACTCTTTCAGTGCAATGTAGCATGTTTGTAATTACAAATCCCATTAACCATAGTCTGGTCATGCATCGACAACATTTTCTTTTACTATTTGGATAACATTGTATTTCTTACATATATGTTCTTCACTACTTGTATAAATTTAATAGCAATTTCCCATACCACATCCAATGACTCTTGGCATAGTGGCATTTGTACTCTGAAATCATCTTATTGAGGCTCTCGTGACCCATGTTTTCATAGTGTAATCTTCAACTGCATGTTGAGATGTAAAGTTTTTATTTCATCTCAAACTAATTCTTTTTTGGATGTTCTTACACCAACCTCTACTTAATATAATAGTAATTCAAGGAAAAAGACAGAAAACATAACATTTGGCGAACATAAATGTTATGAACGCAGTTGGTCTGTCACTTGTCAGTGACAATGTGTATGAATTGTATGATGAATAATGGACTTGCAAGTGTGTTGGAAGGGGCTAATCTTCTTGATAAACTGAGGAATATCTTGCATCTTGCAACATTGTAAAGACATTAGCAACCAATATTATGTTGTCTTGGAACTCACAGCACTAGTTCCGAACAGTTAGAGATTCACCATATGTTTAAAAAAGGAAATTTGAAGATAATTTATTGTTTTCAATTGAATTGTTATTTTTTTTATGCTTTTCATTATGGAAGGGTGGCCTAAATATGCGCCCTTTTAAATGAAATTGATGCATGCCCTCCAACTTGTATCATTGTAACCACCCATGAAGTCTCCATGCAAAATGATGGAATTTTCTACTTGTGGGACCGTTTTGCTATAGAAGAATGAGTTGTACCGCTAACAGTTTTGGAATTTAAATCACGCAAGTGACTAGCGACATGTTGAAAGAAAAATGTGGGTCCTTTTCCATGTGTTGATCACCTTCAAAGTTTTATAGGATTTTTTATTTAAGTTTAAATCCATATAGATTTATTTTAATTAGTATTTTTATTTGGTATAAATTTTCTTTTAATTGGAAAATTTAAATTAAAGTTGTATTTATTCTCTATTATAACAATGATTAAATTATATATATTTTAAATTGTATTGTTTAAAAATATTAATAATTTAAAATAAAGTTATAATTTAAGTATTTTTTATGATTTTTTCATTTTAATAATGTTAGATTTATAATGAAGTGCGTGCTTTGATATTTATCATGAATTGATACATGTTTACTAGTTTTTTAATTTATATAACTGCACTATTGTTTAAGCGTAAGAAAATCAAATTTTGCAATTATCAAGATCAAATAATTTGCAAAAGTATAATAAGTGGCTAAAATATAATTGAATGCCTTGTTCTCATGAGTTTGACAATATAATTTCACTTTATGTAATATCTAATGTCTTTGTTTACAATACTTAGTTTATGAACTTTTAATGCTAACTCTAAACTGTTGGAGTCACGATTGCCGTTACACCAAAACCCGCAAGTGTTAGTAAACAAACACATCGCTAGATTTAAGCACATGTCATGAAACACACGGGAGCGTTGGATCAACATTGCCTTTAACGGGGAGCGCAACAATCTCCCCCCTCAACGCGAGCCAGGTGTGTTTTGAACTCGAGACCTTTGGCTCTAATACCACTTGTTGTTCTTCATGCTCTTGAATTTGTTATTCATTTTCTTGTATTGGTGGTATGTTTTCCTGCTGCTCTTCAAACTTGTCAATAACCTTCTTAACCTCCAACTCACCTACACTCCTCTTGAACATTTCTGACTCATTAAATATAACATCCCTGCTTCTAATAATTTTATGTTTGACTGGACCCCATAGACGATAACCAAGATCTTCATCCGCATATCCCAAAAAATGCATTTCATAGATCTATCATCTACCTTAGTTCTATTTTCTTTGGGAATATGTACGAATGCTTCAGATCCAAATATTTTCATGTGAGAACAATTCAAATTCTTACCAGTCCAAACTTCTTCAGGGATACAATAATCCAAGGCTGCAGTTGGAGATCTATTTATGAAGTAGCAAGCAGTCCTGATTGCTTCACCCCAAAACTTCTTCTACAAACAGGAATTGGACAACATACTTCGCAGCTTTTCCATAATGGTGCGATTCATCCTTTCTGCGACACCATTTTGTTGAGGAGTATCAGGCACAGTCTTCTCATGCTTTATGCCAAACCTGTTACAATATTCCTTAAATGCATTTGAGCAATATTCTCCACCATTATCTGTTCTTAAACACTTCAGCAATTTGTTAGTCTCTCTTTCAACGTCAACATGGAATTTTTGAAATATTACAAACACTTCACTTTTGCTTTTAATAGAATATGCCCAAACTTTCTAGGATGCATCATCTATAAATGTTACAAAATATGATCTTCCTCCTAATGATTTGATGTTAACATGCCCAAACACATCTGAGTGTACCAATTCTAACACATTTTTCTTGCTGTCATGGCCACCTCTAAGGAAAGAAACCCTTCTTTATCTACCATATATATAATGCTCACAAATATCAAGATTGTAGGATTTCAAACCTGGCAATAAATTTTTACCAACAAGGATTTTTAAGCCCTTCTTGCTCATGTGACCCAAACGCTTAAGCCATAGATCTGTTGAATTTCCTTCTTTTGTGATAGCAACCAAATCTGATTTTCCTATTAGTGTCTTCAATGTGTATAATGTTCCCGTCTTGGGTCCTTTTGCCATGACCAATGCACCTTTGCTAATTTTCCAGCCTCCTTTTCCACATATTGTCGAATAGCCTTCATCATCTAGTCATCCCATAGAGATTAAACTCATGCGCATTTCTAGTACATGCCTAACTTGTTTAAACAATATATCTTTTCCATCTTTCATCTTGATGTAGACATCTCCCACTCCAACAATGCTGCAAAAATGATTATTCCCCAAAGGCACTCTACCATAATCACCGGGATTATATGAAACAAAACTATATTTGCATGGGGTTACATGGTGAGATGCCCCAGAGTTAAGGAACCAATCAAAGCTACTGCTAGATGTATATACACATGCATCCTCTACTAAAACAGTAAACAACACATCACGATCTGTGGCTACAACAGTAGTCTCACCTTTATTTGTGTTGGATGACTTGTGATTTGTACTGGACGGTCTCTAATCCTTTTTTCCTTTCTTCTAGAATCGGCAATCTTTCTTCATGTGCCCGGGTTTGCCACAATGAAAGCAGATGATCCTTCCTCTCCTTGATTTTGATCGGCCTCTCGATCTTGATCTCCCTTGTCGGCCTCAATCCATTCTCCTACCACGATCAGCTAGAGCTAGAGCCTCTCCTCCTTGGTTTTCTGCAATTGACTTGCATCGCAGCTGCTGATTCATTAAACTACTACTGACATCATCAAACTTCAGGGTCCCTTTTGTTGTTGAAGTGCTCATAGCTACAATTAAATTTTCTCAGTTGTCTGGCATAGAACACATTAGCAAAATAGCTCTAATTTCATCATCTAAAATGATTTTAACAGAGGAAAGTTGATTAGTAATAATATTAAATGCATTCAAGTGCTGAGTGACTGAAGCACCCTCCTTCATTTTGAGATTATAAATCTTCTTCATCAAGAACACTTTGTTTGACACTATGTTCTTCTCATATAGATCATGGAGCTTCTTCCATAATCCTTCTGTCGTCTTTTCTCCAAACACACTGAAATAAACATTCTTTGCTAAATATTAGCAGATTGTTGCAATAGCCTTTCTATCTAGCTTATTCCACTCTTCATTTCTCATCGATGAGGGTTTCTATGTTGTGCCCTCCGTCGGCAAATACTAATCCTTTAAAATCAGTATATCCTCCATTTGTGATTTCCATAGGGCAAAATTATCCCCGCTCAACTTCTCCATATATGTAACTGTTGTCTCCATTTTCAAACAAATTCACGCCCCAAAACACAAAAGAACTCCACTTAAAAATAAAACTTTAATTATTACTCTTTAAAATTTAGTAATAATGACCTTGCTCCTTTTAAAATACCCTTTTCAAAATTCCTTCTCCTCTTAAAAAAATACTTTTAAAAATTCCAACATATAATTATATATGTTTCATAATAAATATAAAAACATATATAATGTTTTAACCTTTTCATATTTCACATACACATATGTTGGTCTGTGAAAAAACTTCACGTATACGTGCAAGCTTGATGTAAAAAAAAACTTATGAACACCATGTTTCAACTCCAAACTCCACGGGTCTCCACTTTCCAAACTCCAGCAACATGTTTCAACATAGATCCACGACCTTGTTTTTCTTGCAGCGACTGCCTTTTAGTTCCAGCGTTCCTCAGCTATTTCTTTGACAGATCCTTCAACAGCTCCAGGAGTGACAACCAATGTTTTAATGAATGCTGCCAGAACAAGGCAATGGAACAAAGTGGCTTGCATAGTGGATATTCGACCCTAGCTCTGATACTAGTTGTTAGATCAGAGCATACATAACACACAACAGATTTATACTCAGAGACATAGACAACAATAGCAGAGAATAATTCACAGAGACAGACAACTGGAGAAACAACAAGATTACTTAGTAAAAAATAGTGGAATAGATAAAACAATCACTGGAGAACAAAAATCACCTTGCATTACATAATGGTCTTGGGCCTTGGCGTAATTTTCCTGGCCAAAGAAATTACAGATTTATAGAGGCAGAAGAAGGATCTAGAATCCTGTGTGTGATTCAAATGGAGATATGGAATGATCTAGAAACTAATGGCGGTGTAGAAAGATCTAGAATCCTAGAGATCTAGAAAGAATGGAGGTGTAGAAGATATAGAAAGATCTGATCTAGAATCCTCCGTGAATTTGGCTTCACACTTAACATTCTCCTACTTGAAGCCAAATAAGAGTGATCAAGTCACACCATGTCCTACCATGCCTCTACATAAATCATGTTTATTTCGTGGTAGAATCTTAGTGAGCATATCAGCAGGGTTCCTATCTGTATGGATCTTTTCCAAAGATAATTGTTCTTCCTCCAACACATGGCGGATCCAATGGTACCTTAAGTCAATGTGCTTGGTTTTTGAATGAAATGCTGAGTTTTTCGTCAAGTGAATGGCACTCTGACTATCACAATATAACACATACTTGTCTTGCTTTATTCCTATCTCTCTTAAGAATCGCTACATCCACAACATCTCTTTACAAGCTTCTGTTGCAACTATGTACTCTACTTCTGTTATAGAGAGGGCTACTATTCTTTGTAGCCTTAACACCCAAGATACTGCTGCACATGCAAAAGTATAGAAATAACCTGTAGTGGACTTTCTGGTATCCATATCTCCAACCATATCTGCATCTGTAAATCCTTCAAGCATAGTCTCACCATGACCAAAACATAAACAATAATGACTAGTACCCTTGAGATACCTTAAAATCCATTTTACTACCTACCAATGTTGTTTACCTGGATTGGTAAGGAACCTACTTACTACTCCCACTAAATATGCAATGTCTAGTCGTGTGCATACCATGACATACATCAAACTGCCAACTACTGAAGCATAAGGAATTCTGCTCATCTCTTCTTTCTCTTTGTCATCACTAGGACATAATTCAGTACTCAGCTTGAAGTGGGCTGCAAGGGGTGTACCAAATGGCTTGGCATCCTTCATATTAAACCTGTCAAGCACCTTCTTGATATATTTTTCCTGTGATAGCCACAACCTTTTGTTTTTCCTGTCACGCATAATCTGCATGCTCAATATCTGTTGTGCTGGTCCCAAATCCTTCATTGCAAATTTGTTTCCCAAATATTTCTTCAACCTATTGATCTTATTCTTGTCATGTCCAACAATCAACATGTCGTCCACATATAAAAATAATATGATATACTTTCCTTGATTATACCACTTGATATAGACACAATGGTCAGCTTCCAACCTCTGAAAACCATGTTCCAACATGAATGAATCAAATTTCTTGTACCATTATCGAGGTGCCTGTTTCAACCCATAGAGACTCTTCTTCAACCTACAAACAAGGCCTTCTTTGCTTTTTTCTATGAAGCCTTCTGGCTACTCCATATAAATTTCTTCCTCCAATTCACGATGAAGGGAAGTAGTTTTTACATCTAACTGTTCACATTCTAGGTCTAAAGTAGCAACTAGACCAAGAATGACTCTAATGGATGACATTTTAACAACAGGTGAGAAAATTTTAGTGAAGTCAATACCTTACTTTTGGGAAAAACCTTTCACCACCATTATTGCTTTATACCTCTCATTTTTGTCACCTTCCTACTTAATCCTATACATGTATATAAAGTGTTTATGAGATCCAAAAATTTCTAAACTAAGAGACTGATTATTGAGAAAATACGTCAAGAACCAAACCAATCAACAAACTAAATATTACGTATTTACTAATGTAATAGAAATTTGAGGAGAAATCATAATACACAAACAGTTCATATATTACACACCAAATCCCACATTTACATCAAGTATATAAAGTGTTTATGAGATCCAACAATTTCTAAACTGAGAGATTGATTGTTGAGAAAATATGTCAAGAACCAAAGCAATCAACAAACTAAATATTACCTATTTACTAATGTAAGTGTTATTACCAAGTTTCCCCTTAACGGTTACATGGTTACATAAATAAAAAAAGTTAAAATATATAAAACACATATTACAACAACATAACCGATCTTTGTCTAACTAGTCTTCATCAGCACTAGCATCCACTCTATAATCTTGCAATTATCGCTTTTTCGTCACCACCACATCTTTGAGTTGTCACATGACCTCCATTCAAAACATAACAATCTCTGACCATCGTTAATTAACTTTGCAAGATCAAGAATATTGACATCTCGGCTCATTGAGGCTTTCGCGATAAAAATTTCATCTAACGAGGCATCCTATGGACCAACCATTGTTTTTTCATATATTTCACTTTTGGCTATCCGTCAGTTACTAGGTGGATGGTATGTATATTGAATGTGTTCAAAGGTTGATCAAACAACTTGACATGTCTCACACACATGAATCTCATAAAAATAACTTGTAATTGATGTTCTTGAAGCCGAAAGCATAATAAGGCCCATCACCATATAATAGACTCATGTAATTAAATTGGCGATATGTTCTCTCGACATCGAAGAAGGTCAAGAACCAGTGCATTGCACTATGTTTCTATGTTCATTAATTTTTTCTTCACAAAGAGAGTTAACTAAAAAACCAATCAACTACTCACCTTGAAATAGAAATTCTTCCTACCTGCAAAGTGGAATAGGAGCTCAGCCAAAAAAACCTCATAAATAGATCATATCAACACCACCATGACCCATCTAGCACTTTGTGTGATCCACATGTCATCATTAGAAAAGGTATGAAGACTTGATAAATCTTTGTATGAGTAGGAATTATCATCTTTAGAGTAGGTTTGGAATACGAAGTATTATATTTAGAGGTTGGGAAAGAATGAAGCTTCCTTCATCCGAATGAACCATATCACCACCGAATGATTAGTAACTCCTTGTGAAATGAGACATTCGAAAACTGATGCTCGAGATGTGACTGATAGGATCTTTACGCCAAAGATAGTTTGTGTTATGCAACCATATCAAAAAATAGAATAAGAGATAGATCAACGACCTTAAAATTAGACGCTTCTAGGGGGAAACCTCCTTGACATTACACAATTGAACAATTATTGGATGATATAAATGACAAGACCTCCTTATTATATATGGGAGTCTAAGGGGTCACAATATAATCAGAGCCAAGATAACAATTATATTGTAAGGGAACAACAATAACAATAGTGGGCTTTTGTGGGGCACAATAATAACAATATGGGGACTACATGGGCACAACAATACAATAAGGGGGTTGCACTAATAACAATAAGGGGCTACACTAGTAGTATAGGGACCTAACATGCCCCTCTCCTTAAAAATGTGTTGTTCTCAATGCTTGATTAGTTATGGATGCTTCTGTATAAAGTTATCATCTTCCCTTAAGAAATATTTAGCGGGCAAGTTCTTCCACTTGATGAGATACTCTGAAATTGATTGACTTCTTAGCTATTGGGTTCTTATTTCCATTACTGCTTCAGGTTTCAGTATGATTTTTCCTTCCTCATCAAGTTTCAGCAATATTGTTTGAACTAGGAGCTTATCACATATAACCTTCTTTAAGCATGAAACATGGCAAATTAGGTGCACTCAGGAAGATACAAGAAGCTCCAATTGGTATTCCATATTACCAATATTTTGCAACACCTTGTAAGGACCATAGTACTTTGGTGATAATTTGTTATCCTTCTTAGACATTTCTTTGTATGGTTGTAGTTGTAAAAATACTCAGTCGCCTACATCAAAACTTATTTCGTTGTGATGTTGATATGCCTATTGTTTCTTTTGATTCTGCACCAAAGTGAGGTTATCCTTTAAGAGTTGGACAAATTGTTGTTGATGCTTGATGTGATCTTCCATTGCTTGACCCTTATAATTTTCTCTTAAAGATGATGTGATGGATGGTGTATCATATCCATAAAATGCCATAAAGGGGTTGATTTTTATTGAAGCATTATACCACCATTCAACCATAGGTAACCACTTAAACCATTGTGTTTGTTTATTAGATACAAGAAATGAAGATATCCTTCCAAACATTTGTTCACTATATTTGTTTATCCATCTATCTTGAAAGTTTGAAGAGTGGTAATTCCTGCGAATGCACTACAAGATATGGTTGGATTCATTTCTTCTTTCTCTGGGATTGGTTCTTGGTGCATATCCTCCTCTTCACAAACTATGTAAAATAATTTCTTCTCAACACACTTATGAACTTTAGTTTATTTTTTATCACCACTGTAATAAAGCCCTTTTTCACGTTTTTCTTCCAATTGTTGTGGTGTCAACCTTGTAGGTTGTTGAAGGCTAGGAGAAACAACACTTCCATATTTATATTTGTGAGTGGTAGGATTCCTTGTTTCCATAAATATTCTTTCAATTTTTCTTGCCAAACTCAATGTCTTCTCCAATGAATCAAGTTCCCAAAGACAAACCTCATGTTGAATGTTATCCTTTAAAGTTCCTATGAAGACATCAATCCTCTACTTCTCTGGAATGACATTTACCCTTATATTCAGTTTTTGGAAGTCCTCAATGTGCTCCACCATTAAACCCTTTTGTTTTAGATTTACCAATTGGATAAAGAAGGTGTTGTTCTTTGTATTCTCATAATGTGCTATCATTTCCTCTGTGAAAATTGACCATGTGACAAGTGGTTTGCGAGAACAAAGCCATCTATACCATACAGACTGATTCTGTTCTAAATATAATGATATAATACATACATTTTTTAACAGTTGTACATTTTGTAAACTAAAATATTGCTGTATTTGTAGTATCCAAGTTATTGGATCATTACCATCAAACTTCCTCATATCCCTTTTCCTTTCTTTTAGAAGCTTGATCTTGAAATGACTGTAACTCTATAATTTCAGGTCTCCAAATTCTATAATTTTTTCCTATGGTAGCCCTCCGAGTCATATTTCCAACCTGATGGGTTTGATCAAGATTTGATTTTTCTAAAAAGGGTTATGCCCAATCTCCCATGATGACATGATTACAGATAGGTTCAATAGAGTAAACTTGTATGAAGTGCCATGTGTCATTGTTTCGACCTTCGACCCTAAAATCCATAACCAAACAACTATAGTTTGTCCTCTTTCTATAATGTTTTATAAAATTTGAATCTAATGTTCAGAGAAAAATTTATGACGATTTTCTCAATGTCACATGTTTCCGATTGAATTCGGGAGCCTGCAAAAACACTAAATTCCATGGATCCTATCTCCGAAAATATACCGAACCAAGATCCGAAATTCGTAGACAAGGTTCATCACACTTTCGTCTCAAATGGGTTTTAATTTCGACTTCTGAAACTTTGTATAAAAACACGTTATAGAGAAAATTCCACGATGACTTGTTTGAAGCAGCAAAACCCTAGAATCCAAAGCTCTGAAACCAAATGTTATGCAACCAGCTCACAAAATAGAATAAGAGATAGATTAACAACTTCAAAATTAACCTTTTAGAGGGGGAAACCTCATTTATATTATTCAAATGAACAATTCTTGGATGATACAAATGAGAAGACCTCCTTTATATATATAGGAGTCTAAGGTGTCACAATGTAATCAGAGCTTAAATAACAATAATATTGTAAGGGAACAACAATAACAATAGTGGGCTTCTATGGGGCACAAAAATAACAATATGGGGACTACATGGGCACAAAAATATAATAAGGGGGTTGCACTAATAATAATAAGGGGTTACACTGGTAGTATATGGACCTAACAGTTTGGACTACATTTTAGACATAGGTCAAGGTACCAAAACAAGAACCATATGGCTTCCTAGATCACGGGATTGAATCCCACGCATGGTAATGATAACGATGGTGATGATGTTGATCACATTCTCTTGGAAAAGGCATATGACCAGGGAGAGGATGACAATCCTCAAACTTCTCTCTTAGAGATGAATGTGTTGTCATGCCAAATAAGTACACCATCTCTGAAAATCTGATCCATGAAAACACAACTGATTTTTTGATTTGTAAAACTCCATGTAGCATTGTATTCTCCACATGACTCAACTTATCATCTCCATGGATAGATTTGTCATTAGCAACAACTTCACACACTCGTCCATGGCTTTCAACAGTGTATCACCCTCCCCCCACATTTACCCAAGTTAGCCATTCTGATGGGGTAAGCATGTGACAAGAGGTTACTACAATCTGATTCAACTCCCCATGTAGAGTTAAGGAAGTGAAACTAATACAACACAACCAATCTGACCTTCCGCACATACCACAAAACCTAGAGGATCCAACCAACCTTTGCATGTGATCAACCCTTGTGACAAATTGACACTTCACTGACCTAGAGTCTTAGTCGCTCCCATGACATGGGCATATTTCATATGACTAGGACCATCCAATATCTCTCACAGCATAGGCATGCAAGTGCTTGGGGTCCTTTTCAGCTAGTTCTGAGCCTACAACCCTGGATTTTGTGTTACTTTTTCAGGGCAAGGACTCAGTCCACTCCCCATAACTCCATGAAACTTTCAGGAATGAAAAGTAACATTGAAACAATTATACAAATTAAAATACTTGGTTTGAACCCTTCTTTCCATGACAGGCATTTCGTCAAACATGTCACAAATATGCATTCTACAGGTCATAACAACAAATTTGAGCATTGGGGTCTCACAATTATCTGAGAATCCCTAAGAAGCATTGATGCCTGGTCACGTTAGTTGCATTATCATATATTAGGTCATATATTCATTGTACATTCATTTAAAAATCAAAACATGATGAAAACCATACATCATCATTGCCATAAAACATGCTCATAACCAACATATAACCAAAAGAAATAACAAGGATACATCAGCCATAAATTCCTCATTGAACTACTAGATTTTCTCATAAAATACCAAGGAGAAATAGTTCTTATTAATGAATGATTATGCCAACCAGGTTCGAGAGTTCCAGGTACCACCCAGCCATAGATTGGCTGAACCAAATCTTTCTTTCAATTAATCACCTCGGTGCCATATTCCAAGCATGAATGTGGGACCTATAACCAAAATCAACCAAGGCTTCTTGAGGCTACACAACATCACCTCAACAATAGAATCAGGCTTTACCACAATCCCCACTAGATCACTAGACCATAAAAAATAAACATACAATATTAGGCTTTACCGCAATCCTCATCGGATCACTAGGCACAAAACAAGCATGGAGGCCACCAAATCTCTCCACCTACACTGTGAGGGATTTTTCTTTCCTGGCCTCTCATCTTTACCGTGTATCTCGCCATTACCAGTCAAGGGATTCCTGGGCCTTCCAGGTCTCCACCCTTTGGGCTTTACCATGTATCCCATCCTGGGATTCCTAGGCCCAATCAATGGTACTTACCAGAGAGATTTATGTGTATCCCGCCATTCACCAATCAAGGGATTCTGACACTAAATCAAGGTGTTCACATTCAGGCTTTACTATGCATCCCTTCCCGGGATTCCTAAGCCTTGTAAATAATCTTGGGACCACCCCACTCAGCTTTGGCTCCATCCATCAATCCATCTCAACCACATATAAAAGAACCCATCACACCATAGCTATCTAAAAATTGAAAGACTAGGCTGAAAAACACTGTCACGCCTGGAAAAACCCATGCCCATGACAACAAGAAAACCAAGAACACACATGCATAACCATGCATGCTAAATCTAGCAAGGAAAGCAGACATGTAGATTGATACCTGCAAATAATCTCGTTGTAGTTTCTAGATCCTACTCTTGCTTTCTTGATATATGCTTCCTCTTGCCTTCTTTTCTTTTCTGCAACCAATGTTGAAGTGCTTCAAGAAAAGTCTAAGTGTCCAAGAGTGTGAGATAGAGAATAGAGAGAGAGCTCCAAAACTGAACTGACAAAAGGTACAACTCCTTGGAATCCTTTTTATTAATGAGACCTCTATTTTCTTCATTTTCTATTATTTTCCTTCATTTTCCTCCTTGCATGAAACTTCTAACCTTTCACCTTCTTTTTCTCGTAATTTCATTTATTTTCATAAATAAAAATCCAATTCATATCATTTTTCCTTTCCAATGTCTTTCCCATTTACTTTGTCAATTTCCTTAGCAATAATAAACAAAATGAACACCCACACTAGGATGTATTTCCTAACATTCAGCTTGGAATAAGTGTCCCATAACCATGGTAATTATTTTTCCTTTATTAACTTTTATTACATGGAATTTTCACCAGGGTAATTACAGAATGTTCCCCCTTGGGGTGACACCCATTATTAGTGTTCAATGACACCTACAACCAGCAAGAAATTCTAAAAGAAAAACATATTGCCTACGGAGATTTATAACTTAGCTCAATGAAGTATTTACAACGATAAACCTGCTAAGAAGAAAACCAACATGACAACATAACTACATGATAGCCATAATGACATTACATCCATACTTCTTATTGGATATTTATAACACAAATCATGGAGGTATTTACATCCATATACGTATACATGCACATATGAAACACATATGAAAAACATTTGCTCAACTAACGAATAGAGAAGGATACATAACTCACATCTGATCAACTATGTCCAACGTAGCTTCATCAGGCCCAAAGTGCTTCTACTACACTTTAACTTGCTCAATTGCTTGGTTCCAGAGAATGAGTGTCTTTTTCTACAATATACACTGCAGTTCTAGCTAGAATTCTCCTTATGGCTCCACCTGCAATACAAACCAATCAATCACATGCTCAACATATTTAACATACTTCTTAAGAAATGACACATGGAAAACATCATGGACTTTCACTGTTGAAGGCAGTGCAAGTTGATAGGCTACTGGTCTGATCCTTTCAAGTATCTTGAAAGGTCCAAAAAACTGAGGTGCTAGCTTGGCACATGATCCAATCCTCAAGGATCTCTTCTTGGCCAGATGCACAAGTACACTTATTCCCCAACCTAAAACTCCTTAAACATATTGTTATGATATGCATAACTTTTATATATGCCCTGCATTGTCTTTATATTATTCTTAATTACCTGCATTTCCCATTCCATCTCTACCAACATATCTGGTCCAATCAACATCCTATTTACTAGATCACAACAACTTATGGAAGTGTTGCAACTCCACCCATAGGGTGCATCAAATAGACTCATGCTCAAAGAATCATGGTAAACATTATTATAAGTGAACTTGAACAATGGAAGACACTCCTCCCATCTCCTCTGTTGGTACATCCCATACATCCTCAACATGTCCTCCAATATCTAGTTGAACCTCTATGTCTATCCACCTGTCTAAGGATGATAAGTTGTGCTAAAAGCCAACTCTATACCTAAACCTGCAAATAACTCTTTCTAGAATCTAGAGCTGAACTTAGCATGCCTATCTGACATAATGTTCTTTGGAACACCTTGCAATCTGACCACATCTCTTATGAAGACCTATGCTACATCACTAGACGAACAAGTGGACTTCATTGGAATGAAGTGCACTACCCTTTTCAACCTTTCCACCACAACTACAATGGAATCATCTTGTCAATATGTCCTTGGCAAACTTGTAATGAAATCCATGGAAATGAGCTCCCATTTCCATTCTAGAATCGGAATAGGTTGTCATAATCCAACTGGGTTCTTACACTCTACCTTCACTTGCTCACAATCCAAGCACCTATCCACAAAATCTGCCACACCCTTCTTCATATTTTGTCAACAATAGAACTTCTTCACTAAAGCCAATGCCTTCTGATATCTTGGGTGTCTTAAATACTATTTCACATGAAACTCCCTCAAGATAATATTCTTTAGCTCACTATTGTTTGGAACATATGTCTTGTCCATAAATCTAATCAAGCCACTTGTTGAGAGATGATATTCCACATCCTGTACACCTGTACCACTACTTGTACTTGTACCTATACTCTAATGTAACCTGTGCCTAAGCTCCATGGATTTGTTATCCTGCTGACCTGCTTGTCATATCTGATCCTCTAGATCTATCCCATAATAACAATTGTAATGTGATTTATTTGTACTCGTCTATTAAGAGAATCTACAAACATGTTTTCTTTACCCATCGATGTACCTGATCTCAAAGTCAAAATCACTAATCGTGCCCAACCATCTAGCTTGCCTGGGATTTAGATTCGGTTGGTCAAATAGGTACCTCAACCCACTGTGATCACCCATCAATACCAAACTCCAGCCAAGAGGATAGTGCCTCCACATCTTCAATGCATGAATGATCACTGCTAACTCAAGAACATGAGTTAGATAGTTTTTCTTGTGCTCATTCAGTTCCCTTGATTTGTAGCACACTACCTATCCCTCCTGCATAAGGAATCCATAAAGTCCTCTCTTACAATCATTTGTACATACCACAAACTTTTTGTCCAGATATACAATCTTTAACACTGAAGAATTTGTCAATAGCTTTGTTAACTGCTCAAATCTTGTTGCACATTCCTATGTACATTCAAATTTCTTAACTTGTCACTCGAGTGACGTAATACGATATGCAATTTGGGAGAAGTTCCTTATGAACCTGCTTCAATAACTTGTTAACACGATAAATGATATTACCTCTTCCAAATTTCTAGGAGTTGTCGTGATCTAAATTGGGGCAAATTAGTAATGTTGTGATAATTCGCCTCATCGGAATATAAAAAATGTGCTTGATGTTTGCTCCAAAACATCAATTAGAAGCATGAATTTTATGTGTTTTTACTTAAGTTAGTTTCATGAAGAAAACTTAAAACATGAAACCAAAACACTGAATGGAATCATGCACCAAATAGTAATACACCAACCATTGATAAAGGAGTTCACCCCTCCTAGGCTACATCTCCTTGGATTAGCTCTAAAGGCATGACCCCTTCTCATTATGCTCAATATCAAGAAAATAAGAGTACATAAGTGTGTTGACAAAAAGAGTGGCTAATTTCCCCTTCAAGGAAACATTCTTCTGCAAATAACCCTCACTCTAAACATATGAAAACATGCAGTTAGTCCTTAAACAATCAGCAAGCTAAGGGCTCTCAAATCATGACCCCATATTCCAACTACCATGAGCATAAACAAGTACAACAATCCACTTGAAGTACTTAAATAAGTCTCTTTGTCCATACACATATAGAAAAAAGAATAAACAATGCTACAACATTGTTGTAATGGCAACTGCAAAAAACATATGGAGGCTAGAAGACCCCTGCAATGTCATCTCCATATTAGAACTCCTCCACAAACTGAATCAACACTCTAGTTGACTAGAGAACCTATATGCTTCACTTTGAAAAAACCTTATCCACAAGTGATCTTTTGATCCTGAAAACTATTTCATTCAATTCTGAATGCCCAAAACTGGCTATCTAGCCTCTTTTTGCATCCCATTTGGTCGAATATTTCCTTAGTTATGACTTACACAGTATTTCCACAATTTTCTTCTCCAAATGTGGCTTACTGCTAGTTAAATTCCATATCCACAATTAAACTCGCAGTTCGCTGAAATCAACGGTTTCACCATCATTCTCGCCTATCTCGCGGTTAAGGGTCAAGTGGTCACATGTGAAGTGCTTAGTCCGAGGGTTGAGGCTATGGTTCTGCAACCCTGTTAAATATCACAATTAGTGAAGTCCATTGATGTATAGTCCCTTAAATCAAGCGCGTTGCGGACCTGCCTATTTATTAATACAAGATATAACATATCACATCTGGGAACCACATCGCAATCGTAATCGGCACTTAAACCTCTAACATATCAACACAACTTCCTTTCTGCGATAAAATGAACCTACCAGGATTATAAATATCAACGCATAAAATATCGCAGCTGACACTTTCCCTCGACGGATATCAAATTCCATACACTACGATCGCAGCAAATCCACGGGGGTTATAAAATACAACATATAAGAATATCCGGTCCGAAAGTTCCCCCCATCACAAATAGAAATTGGCGATATTGGTGGTCACACACACACACACACACACATATATTGGTGGGTACCGAGGTCCGAGTGCAATATGTGATAGTGATATATCACATCGCAACCCTGACTGTGTTAGGGGCCGATTGTTAACATTATTTGATATGCGATTGCGATCGCATCGCATCGTAACCTGCGTTACGCCGAGGGTTGATTCTTTAATGCTAACTTGCCTTTTGCTCTGATATGAGATATGTGGGAGCCAATGGAGGCCTTCCACTTGGCACCTACTCACTCACTGAAGGGCTTTGCCATGTCATCCAATCCTGCCATGTCATCAAGTCAACCCTGAACTTTGACTTGCTCTAACCTATGCATACGAACTCAGATTTAAGTTTCATTCACACCGTTGAATTCAAAATGACAAGCTCTTCAATCTAAAGCTATTTTTATCAATATTCTAACAATTTGAATTTTTGGTAACTTTTGAGAACCTGATTACTCTTCCCCACTAAAAAATGTTTGGTCTCCAAGAGTTTAAGTAATCTGCAAATGATCTATACTTTGTCTGCACTGCAAGTGTCCTATAGGTCATCCTTCCTTCTCCTTCACCTTTGTTCTTCAGAGTTGTAAGCGATGATCTGACACCTACCCATGTCACTATGGCCATCCACAGCAACATCCTTCCCAAGAAGATTTCCAAGAAGATGAGCACCTTGGAATTTTGTATATGCAAAATCCTTATCAAGGATAAGATCCTAAAAGACTTTGCCAAATGAACCCAAATAATCTTCACATAGTGAATACTTGTATAACTTGAGTGCTACACACATTTGGAACATATTAAATATTCTGCAACTACCCATACAATAGTTTTATAATGGATTTTTTTTTTACAAAATGGAATAAACTTGACTCCCAAATTTTCCATTCAAGTTGACTATCAACAAGTCAAACTAGCATTGTAATTTCTTAAAGAAAACATTGTTTCATATAAGTGATTTATTTATGAACATCACTTTTAAAAATCACCCAACTATGGGGTTATGCAACTAGTGAAAAACGGAAATTTACAAACTTTCACTAGACAAATAGTCTGCCCATTTCTTACCCAACCAGTTAAATGAACCCTCTATTTGAATTTTCTCTTCTTCTAAAGCTGCTTCTATTGGAAATAATACTAAGATGGGCTAGGGTGAATCAATATTAGCAAGTCAATAATATTTCATTTCCATAATCAGATTCATATACACTACTTCAATTAATGGAACTTCCATGTATATGCAACTGTATTTAAGGAAACTAGCATATATCCTGCAAACTTATCATTCAGTTAATTCATCATATGTTGATCTTTAATATGTGCATCATAACCATATAAATAGTAACCAAGGGTAGTAAAAATAGAATAGACAATCACACACATGAACACAAGATATAAGGTGGAAAACCAATGTGGGTGAAAACCACTTGCTACAATCATCTCTATCTTCTTTTAATAAGAAAATTCTTTTTACAATTTTTGTACTAGTGCAGTCTTATACCAGTATGCAGGCTTCTACCTATGGAAGGCTACAACCTTCTCTTGTTCTCCAGCTTCTCCTGGAAGGGAGCTACAACCCCCTAGCTCTTGTACTAGCTGATATGTTTACTAGTACGTAGGTGCCGGCCTACAGAAAGATACAACATTCCCTTTTCTTCTAGGGACCACGTTTCATAAATTTTTACACTAGATCCATCAATAACATCATTCAAACATCAAATATATCTGCATCAACCAATCTACTTTGCACCAACCACAACTAAATCAATCAATCACTTTTCAAAATGTCGTAACCAGAACACAGTAACCAGAACCCAGAACACTACAACAAAAAACAGAAGTAGCTAAAGCATATTTTATGAGGTATATGCTACTTCAATGTGTCAAACCTGCGTGCATATGCACTTTTCTCAAGTCGAACCTGCGTATAGATTTGCAAATAAAATTTAAGATGTATATGCTATTTTGATATGCAGAACCAGCATGTATACGCGCCTTTTCTAAAGTGAACCTGCGTACAGATCTGTATATGATGACTTAATCTTTACAACAATTCAATACTTCCGTTATACCCAAATCATCATATTTGCAGACTACAACATGCGTCAATTATTCAGATAAAAGATAAAAACCACACAAAGATGCTTCACTTCAAGCCTTAAGATCTTGACCCATCATTAGATATTATCCTTCATCAAGCACTAAGGTTCATCCTTGATTCAGATCTAGCTATGCACCATAACCCAATAGCCTGTATTCTAGATCTTGCTCTTCATTAGATATTCAATACTTGAGTGTCTTTGCCTAATGATATTCTCCTCCTTTTATAATCATAGGCCTTACTCAATACCATGGACCAAAACCACTTAGGACCAATACCTTGGACCAAATACCTAGGGTCAACACTTTGGATCAGATACCTTGGACCAATACCATGGATCAAAATACCATGGACCAAATTCCATGGACCAAAACTTAGTTTTCCAACATGTACGTGTCTTTCCTTCTGTGAAAGTGCGTGTGTACGCTATATGCTCCTTTTGGTCTACTAACCTGCGTGTACACGTGGCTTGGTCAATGGGGAACCTATGTATACCACTCTTTCTTCAATCTGTGAGTCTGAACTATCATTTGTCATTTGAGTGAGTTTCCATCAAGGACAACACCTGTGTCATAGTGCCAAATCTGTGTCATAATGCCAACAACTTCAGGGATGGTTACATCTTGCGCCACTTTCTCTTTTGTCACTTCCTCTTCTGGTGCTTGCATGATTTTCTTTCCCTTACTAGGATGAAGTTGTGGAAACAATTTCCAACACTTCTCGACCCAATGCCCACTGATATTGTAGTGAGTATAGAAGTTCTTTTGAGCTCCTCTCAACTCACTTGCCTTTATCCTTGGATGATATTTCCTCCTTTCAATCTCAATTCTAGTAGACATAAACATCTTCCTAATGATTTCTTTCCTTTTATCGAACTTATCTACACATTGGTTAGATGAAAGGCAAAAGGTGCATGGAAACATTTTCCTCAACATGTTATTGAAATATGCATGTTGTTTTCCATTACAAACAACATTCGAATTAACATAACGGTTATACCTTTGTTTTTTCTCCTTTGGCTTATGCTTCCTGAATGAGGAACTTGCGTGGCAAAAAGAACTCAGTTTCCCTTCTTCTTTAACTTTTACATCTCCCTTTGGATATGTTCTGTATTGTAAGTTCTCCTTACGCTTGAGGAATCAAGTGAGAACCATTTATGGATGCAACTCACAACATCTTGCCACCTCATGTCCTCCCTTACAGAAAAGGAACACGATATCCATGGAATGTCACTAGAAGACCACTCTTCTTTTGGAGCATAGCCTAAGCCTTTGTATTTAGGCCTCTCCTTGGCCGCAATTGGATTTTTAATGCCTTGCTCATTTATGCCAAGGCCTCCTCCCTTGTAACCGATTTTGGTCAAGAGCTTGGATCCAATTCCTTTACTGTGTTTTTCAAAGGCTACAAATGAATTTACGTCAATACTTTCACATAAGGAATAAGCATGACAATTCTTACCATTTGCTTCACCTTTAAATTGACACATAAATTTTTTTGGATTTTTCTTTTGATTCGAGATGTGTTCTCTTAGACTCTTCGACTCTCTTATTTCAGATCCTCAGATTTGGGTGTTGATAAAACCTCATCTTCCACATCATGTGGACAAAAGGTACAAATGTCTCTATCTACCTTCTCGGAGGGACTTTCTACACTAGAATCTTGCATAATAGTTGTATAAAATCATGATGATTGTGGAGAATATGGTGGTTTATCACCATTCTTGTTAACTTCTTCCCCTGCATAACATTCTCCTCTTGGAGGTCTACATATTTCACCTTGCAATTTGGTATTCCTCTCTTCATACATGACTTTCACCATTTCTGCAATGTCTAAGAAATCCTTTCTAAATTCCTTCACATCCGCTGACATTCTTGTAGGCCCTCTGCCTTGGGACATGCTTTTCTTGAAGCTTCTACTGCAATTTTAGGTAGAACTTGGTGGTAGATATTGTAACAATCTTGCTCTCCTTCCCAAAACCTTCTCCTCAATGAGCTTCAAAACACATTCACTTGCAAACAACAGTCAATTCCTCCTTGCACAAAGAAAACCATAGCTTTGATACCAACCTAATCTGAATTGGGAAAGATTAGTAATGTTGTGCTAATTCCCCTCTTCAGAATAGAAGAAATGTGATTGAGGTTTGACTCCAAAATAGCAAGTAGAAGCATTAATTTTATTTCTTTTTACTTAAGTTAGTTTCATGAAGAAAACTTAAAACATGAAACTAAAAAATTGAATGGAAGCATGCATTAAACAATAATACACCAGCCATTGATAAAGGAGTTCACCCCTCCTGGGCTACATCTCCTTGCATCAATCTAAAGATATGACCCCTTCTCATTATGCTCAATATCAAGAACAGAAGAGTACATAAGTGTGCTGAAGAAAAGAGTAGCTAGTTTCCCCTTCAATGAAACATTCTTCAGCAAAGATCTCTCACTCTAAACATATGACAACCTAAAGTTAGTCATGAAACAATAAGCAAGCTAAGGGCTCTCAAATCAAGACCCCATACTTCAACTACCAAGAACATAAACAAGTACAACAATCCACTTGAAGTACTTAAAAAGTCTCTTTCTCCATAAACATATAGAGCAAATAAGAAACAAAGCTACAACACTGTTGTAATGGTTGTTGTAGAAAACATGTGGAAGCTGGAAGACCTCTGCAAAGTCATCTCCATCTTGGAACTCCTCAATAAACTAAATCAACGCTCTGGTTGACCAGAGCTCCCATAGGCTTCACTTTGAAAAAAGTATATCCAAAAGTGCTTCTTTGATCCTGAAACCTATTCCAATCAGTTTAGAATACCCAAAAGTGTCTATCTAGCCTCTTTTTGCATTCAGTTTTGTCAAATATTTCCTTAGTTATGACTTATGTCAGTCTTTCCACAATTTTCTCCTCCAAATGTGGCTTACTACCAATTAAATTCAATACCTGCAATTAAACTGGCACTTCCCCGAAATCAACAATTTCACCTTCGTTCTTATCTATTTCATAGTTAAGGGCCGAGTGGTCACATGCAAAGTGGTTGGTCTGGTAGTTAAGGCTATGGTTGTACAGCCTCGTCATATATCGCAATTGACGAAGTCCATCGATGTATAGACGCTTACATCACGGGCTATGTGGACTCGTCAGGACTATTAAATATAACATATAACATATCACATTTGGGAACCCCATCACAATTGCAATCGTCGCTTTGCATTTTTCGATAAGATGAACTCGTCGAGATTATAAATCTCAATGCATAAAGATTACATCTAGAAGTCCTATTGCAATCAGCACTTTCCCTAAGCAGATATCAAAGTCCATACAGTGCGATAGCAGCGGACCCACCAGGGTTATAAAATACAACGTATAACAATATCGGGTCCAAAAGTTCCCCCCATCCCAAATCACAATCAGTGTTATCGGTGGTGACATATATATCGGTGGGTACTAGGTGCAATATGCGACTATGATATATCGCATCGTAACCCTAACTGTGTTGGGGGCCAATTCCTAACATTATGCAATATGTGATTGTGATGGCATCGCATCATAACCCGCTCTACATCGGGGGCTGATTCTTTAATTCCAACCTATATTTTGCTTCAATATGTGATATATGGGGGCCTACCACTTAGCACCTCCTCATTCGCTGAAGGGATTTTCCATGTCATCGAATATGTAAATTTTTAAAATTTTAACTAGAAAACAATTTTAATGTAAATCTAGATTTTTTTAAATTTTTAAATGTAAACATATATTTAAACTAATAAAATGTTCTCATTTAAGATTAAAAATCTATAGGGGAGAGATGTCTAATGTTGTGCAAGGACTAGTAATTGATATAGTATTGGTCCCACCAAACCACCAAAAATTGAGACTTTTGCAACCAATATTTAAATAAATATAAACAACATTATGTGTAAATAAGTATTAATTTATGTCCAAAATTTCCCAAAACATTGACTGGGCCCACAACTATCCATAAATAATGTCTTAATACTTAAGAGTGCAAACCATATTGACCCAACTAGAAAATATATAAAACCATGAATGCATCCAAAATGGTCTATTCCATAAGTACAAAGTAGCAGTCACTTCAACCCCCACTCATCAGAACTGAAGCTTTGTATCCCAAATAAATATCCATACGTGCACATAACAAAAGTGAATGTATGTCAGCCATAACTGTTGTGTTGTTCAACATTTAAACTCCCTATGTTCAATAGATGACATCCAACCCAATAACATTTAAACCCACTTTATTCAATAAATGACACCCAACCCAATAACTTCAATAAATGACACCCAACCCATTATATTTCTCATTAAAACAAATAAAAGCACATGGATGAACAAATAACAAATTCCTAACCATTGGATCACATCAAATTAAATCCAGATCACACATTCAAAATGAAGCCATTGGAATACATGTCCATCCTTACCACCAATGAAATTCAAGTGCCAAAAACTATAAAAGAAGTTCAACCACTATTGAAGTTGCATGTTATGCTTTCAAACTATTCAGCAACCTTGAAGAGAAAAAATCACAGAATAGTTGTCAGTATATCTAAGTTAGTTATATCAATTACAACACATTTTTCTTAGAGTTCTATTTTCAGTTATCACAGTTCTTACAGTTTCAGTTCTTATAGATTTAGTTTCAGTTACAGTTTCAGTTTTATGAAAATCAACACACAGCCTAGGGTATTATCTCTTAGGTCCATAATGCTTATTTTAAGGGATGGATAAAGACTAACAGTATAGAAAGCTAATGGGATGATATTAATAGTAGCAAGTTAGTAAATTAAAAAAACGGGTAGATGAGAGAAAGTAGTGAAGAAAATGACTCTAGTCAGTACATGAAGAGAAACCGGGTGTTTCTTGGTGCGTTTAGCAGATCAACAATCTCATGTTTCAGAAGCAACATGCAACAATAAAAATTTGAGTGAAAAGAGAGGAACGTGTTGAATGGGGATTTGGACAAAGAAAGCCTTTAATGTCGTTGAGATGTTTGGACCCATTACCCAAGTAAAGGCTTCTCATTCATCTTTGAAAAATTTAGATATCTTATCCACAATGAACAAACAAACCTAGAGACAAAGTTTCAAATACATTTCTATCTCTACTGAATGTAAAAAATGTGTTTATAGAATACCACTCCAAATATCAAAGTAAATATCATAAATGAGGTTAGACATGTCATACATCTCTGTGAAATTACCATTCGAAATTTAGCATTTTTTATATGATTTATGAATTAACACACCAAACTAGATTATTCTGAGTTCTCTCTTAGGTCCATAATGCTTATGTTAAAGGATAGATAAATATTAAAGACTAACACTATATAAAGCTAATGGGACTATATTAATAGTTTAAAGTTGGTAGATAAGAACAAAGAACTTGTAGATGAGACCCATTAATAAAGGGAACAACTCTAGTCAGTAGATGAAGAGAAACAGTGTGTTGCTTGATGCCTTGAGCACATCAAGAATCGTGTTTAAATTATAGAAGCAACATGCAATAGTAAAAAGTTGAGTGAAAAAAGAGGAACATGTTAAATGGGGATTTGGACAAAGAAACCCGAAATAACCACATTGGTAACATAACATATTGAAGGGATTAAGACAAAATGAGAGTCTAACAAAGAATGATCATATGGATTCAAACAAAACACAGCGAAATATAAGTATGTCGGCAAAATATTTACCGACATCAACATGAAGATTGGACTAAGAGCTATCATCCTTCCTGGAGTCAATGTAAGAACAAAAATGTACATGCAAGATCCATTAAGAAAATATGAGCATGTGGTTCACCTCATTTACATATAGAGAGAAAGTTGAAAATCACCATAACTTGAAAAGCCCCCAACTTTTAATGGTAGAACGTTAGGTATTGCAGTAGAAGTTTAGTTGCTTGGACATTTCTCTAGTGACATGAAGGCTAAAATAGAAACTTATCATAAGACAGCAGGAAAAAATATGTAGGAACATGATGATCAACTCAATTGAAATCTGTTTACCCATAACTTCACAAGGAAATTACTTTCTGAGACACATTTTTAACAAAAGCTTAACGAAATTTTATAATAAGAAACAAAAACTATGGTGCAATTGGAAGATAAGCATAGATTTATTGTCCTTGTGTTGGCTGTAAAATAGATCAGAAGCTTTAGATGAATTGCTTAATTAGTAGTCAACTGTTTCAATACAACTTTGGGTGTTGGAACTGAAAACCTTGTATGAGGCCACCAATAAACATCATCAAGACTAATGGTAGCATAAGCAAGACTTGCAAAATAAAGTGAAGAAAAATTTGAAAGGAGAAAAGGAAATGGGGGTTTAGATCATTCTTGAAATATGATCAGAAAGCAAACAAAACAATGTAAAAGGAATAAAATAACTTAAACAAATGAACAAGAAGCAGTGGAAGGGCCCTATTGGAAGGTTGTTGTACATAAGGGGAAACCTATCATAATGAAGGACCACAAAGAAGGCACAACCAACCTCAAACTATTGCAAATGTGGCAAAAGCTACATGTGGCAAGGAAGAGTTTTGAAGAATTGAAGAAAAGAAAACATAGAACCAAAAAAGTTGATGCTTAGTAAACTCGTTGACCAATCACTTTCTATAGCCTAGAACCACCTTCTATACATATCTCTCTCTCCTATTATGCTAAAATCTAAATGTGTTCTTAAACAAGAAAAGGATGATCAACATTGAAAAGAATAAATGGCAACATGATCTGAGGCTAGTTAGCCATGTAATGAAAATTTATCAACTAGATTTAATGGGTTGAATACATGTCCATATTTTACATGTTATTCAACAAGGATCTTATGATGCGAGTTCTGATGAACTAGAACTAGAACTAGTGGGGAGAACTAGAACTGAATTGAACTTAGAACTTAACTAGATGTTTAACTAAATGGGAGGTTGATCTGAAGACCTATAAAAGCAACACTCTAGTTCACTGAAGGTGACACATGCATGCACCCTCTACTAAACATAACCCTATATTTCTATCCAACTACACCCTCATTACTCATATTTACTTTATCTAATTTGATATATGAGGTCAATAATTACTCAAAACTTTTCAAATTGATACTATGCTTTCTTGATTTAAGAAAAATGCATGGCCTCTCTTATATATGAAGACAAGATATAGATAAGAGTTGTAGTTGAAATGAATGTTTACATGACTAGAAACTTCAACTATAAGTGACATGAGGAAAAAAATTGTTGTGGTGCCAAGTTGCAATCAAGAGTGCTTCAGGGGGTCTCAAGTTGGAG
The DNA here is from genome assembly GCA_000404065.3 of Pinus taeda. NCBI lineage: Eukaryota > Viridiplantae > Streptophyta > Pinopsida > Pinales > Pinaceae > Pinus > Pinus taeda. The sequence continues at coordinate 125,853 of APFE031137542.1, forward strand.
CCTTGGTCAAATTAAATACCATGCTTGGTTTGGCCAATGATAATTCCTTCATAGTAAGAGATCCATTTCTAGAGAAGTGCATCCTTACAGAAAAATAAATAAATAAATAAAATAAAAATAAAAATAAAAAATAAAAAATAAAATAAAAAAATAGATAATGAATGTTAAGAGGGATATGTCGTAGTGGGAGGAACTAGAACTAAATTGAACTTTGAACTTAACTAGATGTTTAACTGAATGGGAGGCTAATTTGAAGACCTACAAAAGCAACACTCTAGTTCAATGAAGGTGACACATGCATGCGCCCTCTACCAAACAATAGCCTATATTTATATCTAACTTCACACTCATTACCGAAGAATAGACCTGGAACAGACCTAGTTTAGACCTAGAAGGCATTATGCAAGTCCACTTGGTGAGACAACAGGGGCCATGAATCAATTCAATTGTGATAACAAATAGGAGTCTAAACAAATTAATTCAAATAACAGTAACTTCCAGATCTTCTCATGGTATCTTAACTGTAAAGACAAGTTATCATATCAACCAAATAATATTTTAAGTAGTCAAACCAAACAAGAGCCACTGTTGGGAAATGCATAACAAAACCAATCAATATAGTCATGGTATTTTAAGTGTAAGGACAAGTTATCAAAACAACAATTTGAAGATATACAACAAAATGATTATGTATATTTGATTTTTCAAGGATACTAACATACATGTTGATAATTTCCTGTAATAAAGCAGAAGCATTTTTGCCTTGTATGAAAGCATAATTTACAAATATTCTTATCTAAATGCATGCAATAATTTTACAGGTTGTTGCATCTATGGCAAAAGGTAGTTATGTTTCTTGTACTAGGAGAAGCGGCAAGAGAGTGACAAGGGGTGTGCATCTGCGATGCACATCGTCACATGAGGACAGGACAGGTGATGTCAATGTCAACAATGCCCCAAGGAATGTTGTTAAGGATGACCATGTGGTTGGAGTTGATGTTATCACAACATCAACCACAGAACCACCGTCAACAACAGTGCAAGGGGCAAGTTGAACTAAAAAGATCAGTGCTATAAGAGGATGGAAAAAAGAAGAAATGTTAGTTGCAATTGATGACATAGAGTTTAATGGATACTCAGTTCGAGCATCTGAAAAAGAACATAGTATTCCTCCCTCATCAATACATTATTGGATAAATGTACTGACTCATACAAAATGTAGAGGGCCTCTTACAGTTATGCTTGAGGAGGAGGAGGCCAAGGTGGTTGAGTGGTACCCATTCAAATATGGGTTTCCTAGTAAATCATGGTAGTTTGGGTTTTAAAAAAGGCATCCAGAACTTGTATTATGTACTGTTGAGGGCCTTGACAGTGACAGAGCATTAAATTTGCGCTTTGCAGTTGTGCAAAAGTTCTATGACACACTTTCTAGTGCTTATGATAAACATTCCTATGGAGTAGACCATATATGGAACTGTGATGAAACAGGTTTACAGGAAGGGAGGAATTGTGGCATGCAGGTAATTTCCAAGAGAGGAGTCGAAATGTGCCAAGGATTTTGCCTAATAGTAGGGAGTGGATAACTATTTTATGTTGTGTCAATGCAATTGTTACTTCAATCCTAGTATTTTATCTATTCAAAAGTAAAAGTCAACTGAAAAACTATATATAGAACTATGAACCAGGTGCATGCATGGCTACACATCCCCATGCATGGATGACTAAAGAACTATTTTTAAGTTGCCTTTTTCACTTTGTTGCATCGGTACCAGGTGGCATCTCCCCTAATAAAAGACACCTATTGATATTAGATGGCCATGGGAGCCACATGGTTGTACAAAAAATTGAGGAAGCAAACAATTTAGCCATTGACCTATTGACATTGCCCGTTGATACCACTCACAGACTGCAACCCCTTGATGTTAGTGTGTTTGGCCCTTTCAAGAACTATTTCAGGTCGAAGCATGCTACATGGATGACAAAGAATCTAGGGGTTGAGGTGAAAAGGTTCAAGCTAGCAGAGCTTGCAAGTAAATATTTTAAAAGGGCTTTGACACCATCAAATATCAAGGCTGGCTTTAGGAGGACAGGAATCTGGCCACTGAACTATGATGTTCTTATGCATGATACTAGTTGTAGCCAGGCATTTCATGTGGATGGTCAGGAAGAAAGGAATTCCCAAACAGGTGTTGAAGTGCAAGAAGTAGATGACCAAGATGATGTGGTTGCAGCTGGTAATATGATTTCCCTCTCTCAATGACACTTATATGATGAAGATGATGAAATTGTATGTGAAACACAGTACAACCATGGACAAATTCAGAGTAACATGGAGATCGTTCCACCAACTCCAGAACATGAAACTCCTGTTGTTGATATTGTTAATGACATTGTTGAACATGTAGTTGACAATGACCAATTTACATTGCCAATCCAAGTAACCCCACCATCATTGCTAGCAGAATAAATGATTAATATGAATGCACATAGTGTCTCAACAAGCAATGAACAAAGCATGAACATGCCCTCACAACCCGCAGAATTGAACAATGAAATTGTTCATTTTTTTGTGGAAAACAAATCAATGGAAGAAAATGAAGCACATAATGCAGCATCAAATGAAGATAATGATATAGTTCAATCAGTTCCATCAGATACCAAAAGGGAAGTACTAAACAATGACACATAGGTAGGAGGGGTGGAGAAGATACTCGGCCGGTTCTTAAAGCTACCAGTAGAGAGATTATCAATGAAAAAAAGCAAGGTACACTGGGTAGTCTTTGTTTGGGCCGAAGCTCACAGTTACTCACCTCAGAGGACTATACAAACCTATTAGTTGAGTCTAAGGAAAATAAAGTTGAAATGTAATAATTAAAATAGAAAAATAAGGATCTAGTCAAGGAGAAGAAGGAAGCAAGGATTGTTGCAGCGCAACGTTGAGCAGATAAAAGGCTTGAAAGAGATAAAGCAAGGCAGGTTAAGGACCAACAAAAACAAATCGCAAGGCAGGAAAAGGAATCAAGAAAGACACAAAAAATGCTTGAAAAGGAACAAGGGATGATCAATATGGTTGATAATGATGGAAGCATAGCTGATGAAACCAGGATTATTTCAAACTCATTGGACTCCATTACAGATAATACACCACCATTCCAAGATCTCATAAACATTCAAGTGCCTCTCTATCAAAATAATGTCTTACCCACTTGGCTTATTCCTACCAAAGGAGGTGTCAATTCTATGTATCCTCATTACACACCTCCACTTAATGCAGGGGTCAGTAGTGAAAATGTGAGGTATCGGTACTCAATACCTCCATGGTTGGATGCTTCAAATTGGACTCAATCATATGGCAACAATCAACCATTTCCTAATCAACCCTTTTTAGGTAGGCCAACCTACCTTGCTCAAGAAGGTAACTCGGGGAGTTTTGGCACTCAAGATTCTCAGTGCCATAAAGAATAGGGGTGTCATATGCTTTTGGTTGTAACCACATTATGATGTGGATTTTGGATGGATTATATCTTCTTCTTGTCACAGAAACATTTTTGCTTACAACCTAGGTTGTTTTATTTCATACTGTTTGCCGCATTGTAACTAAAATCCATTTTAGAAGGAACATCTATAGTCTATTATAATGTAGAAATCTTACCTGAGAATGCAATGGGATTTTCTATTATGCATCTACACAGCAAATGGTTTACACAAGTGAAACAATGACAACATTTCTAGTTTACATTTCATGAGATTGTAGCAATACTTCATGATGAAACAACAGATAATGCACATAAATGCTATGATTAAAACATAAAACATTTCAGGGATTTCCTTGCACGGTAAGGAATATAATTTACCACTTGTAGCCCTTCATTTTCTAATATACATTTTGAACTCTCCATATGTTGTCTGGTTGCACACAACATTATGAAAGGAGTCTATTCATTCCTTGTCTTTTTTGGCTAAACTTTGTATAAAAATCCTCTCTGGAAGCTATGCAAAAATATCACTGAGCTGATAATCATAAACATCAAGAAAATACAATAGAAATGTGTCTACAGAAAGTAACTTTGAACCATTACAAATGAATGAAAACTACAGTTTTTTCCTTTGGAAAAATCTTCATCTTTCCAAATAGTACAAACAAAAAAACCCTAATTTTTGTTGAGAAAAAATCTGAAACAAGTCAATCAACTTCATTGCTTATAATATAGTCAAATCACTGAAAAAATTAATCAATACCAGAAGTACCAGTAAAAGAAATCAAAATATTTGAATGCAAAATTACCTCAGAAAATATACATAGCGTCTGAAAACCCAAATCTACTAGAAAAAATTAAAACTAACAGACCTAACAAAACACAACAAGTGTAAAAGCTTGAATGGACTACCTCCTTGATGAAAATTCAACCCAAATTTAAAATTAAATTGGTCATTTGTTACTGAGAGAATAGACCAAAAGTGTAAAAGAACAAAGATTCAGAGCCAGAAATAACAATACTCCTTTGCACACAAAAGCGCAGGGCCACATGTAATGGCTCCAATAGGGAACATGACGAAAAATGAACAAGTATTCATTATAATATTGTCCATAAGAGGGGCCAAAATGGCCCTCTATACATCCATGCATACACTATCATTGGAAATAACTGGCACCATAAACCCTACATACCCCAACATTTTTAACCATAAAAAGAAAGAAGATCCACACCAATCTATTTAATGGCATCTAAGATGGCCAAAGATCAAGAAATGTGTCTACAAAAAGTAACTTTGAACCATTACAAATGAATGAAAATTATAGGTTTATCCTTTGGAAAAATCTTGCATCTTTCCAAATAGTACACACAAAAAAACCCTGATTTTTGTTGAGCAAAAATCTGAAACAAGTCAATCAACTTCATTATTTCCAATATAGTAAAATCACTGAAAAATTAACCAATGCCAAAAGTACCAGTAAAAGAAATCAAAATATTTGAATGCAAAATTACCACAGAAAATATACATAGCATCTGAAAACCTAAATCTACTAGAAAAAATTAAAACTAACACACCTAACAAAACACAGCAAGTGTAAAAGCTTGAATGGACTACCTCCATGATGAAAAATCAACTCAAATTTTCAATTAAATTGGTCATTTGTTACTGAGAGCATAGACCAAAAGTGTAAAAGAACAAATATTCAAAGTCGATGAAATAGCAATACGCAAGTAATGGTCAACATTCATCCCCTGCAAACAAAAACACAGGGCCAGAGCTAATGGCTCCAATAGCGAACATGAGGAAAAATGAACAAGTGTTCATTATAATATTGTCCATAAAAGGAGCCAAAATTACCCTCTATACGTCCATGCATACACTATCATTGGAAATAATTGGCACCACAAACCCTACATACCCCAACATTTCTAATCATAAAAAGAAACCAGATCCACATCAATCTATTTAATGGCATCTAAGATGGCGAGAGATGAACAGAAATGTGTCTACAGAAGGTAACTTTGAACCATTACAAATGAATGAAAATTACAGTTTTTTCCTTTGGAAAAATCTTCCATCTTTCCAAATAGCACACCCAAAAAAACCGTGATTTTTGTTGAGCAAAAATCTGAAACAAGTCAATCGACTTCATTATTTACAATATAGTAAAATCACTGAAAAATTAACCAATACCAAAAGTGACAGTGAAAGAAATCAAAATATTTGAATGAAAAATTACAACGGAAAATATACATAGCATCTAAAAACCCAAATATATTAGAAAAAATTAAAACTAACAAACCTAACAAAACACGACAAGTGTAAAACCCTGAATGGACAACCTCCTTAATGAAAATTCAACTCAAATTTTCAATTAAATTAGTCATTTGTTACTGAGAGCATAGACCAAAAGTGTAAAAGAACAAAGATTCAGAACTACTGAAATAGCAATACGCATGAAATGGTCAACATTCATCCCTTGCAGACAAAAACACGGGGCACAGACAATGGCTCCAATAGTGAACATGAGAAAAAATGAACAAGTGTTCATTATAATATTGTCCACAAGAGGGGCCAAAATGGCCATCTATACATCCATGCACACTATCATTGATAATAATTGGCACCATAAACCCTACATACCCCAACATTTCTAACCATAAAAATAACGCAGATCCACACCAATCTATTTAATGGCATCTAAGATGGCTAGAGATCACCAAAAGTGGGAAAGCCAATGCACACAAAACCCTAAAGATAGACAAAACCCTAAACTTGCAAAACCCTCAAAACCCTAAACCTGCAAAACCATACGAAATGCAATAGGAGACTGACCTAATGCAAAGTGACTGAAACTCTAAGAGAAAAAATAACAATATTTCCAATAGGAAGGTGACGTGTTGAAGAACACAGTGCCAATGGCTCGTAGGATTTTTCCTATGAGATAGATGTAGAAGCCATGTCCAAGTGTCTTTAATGTCGAAACCTTCTCTAGAGCTTGCGAGATGCTCTCCAAAGCTCGCCAAACCTGCAACCAACGTGGAAAACGTTGAAAAATAGGAAATTAGGCAATGGCATAAATATTATTTACAATGTGAAACAAAAATCATCAAAAACCTGTAAATTTACCTCTAACCCCGAACTGGCTAGAGATTGGCACTGGCTCCTTCCCAAACAATAGGCCACGCAAATGAAACAACCACCAAGGTATGTGCAAACCCTCGGTGGTCTAGAACAAACAAGACTGGCAGGTGGAATGAAACAAGAATAGCAGAAACCCTGTACAGATAACGAGCGTGTGAAAGCAGTTAAGTAAGGTTAGCAGGCCAACATTGGCAGACAAGCCGTAGAGGAAATGGACCCATCCCGCGCCACCGTCGGTAGAGTACTTCGCCCAAACACTAGACCCGAACAGAAGTACACAGAGAAGAGCAAACATGCGGAAGCAAGAGAGGAGAAAAGTTAAAATAAGTGTTATAAACCTTGACACCCACCACAACACATGGCGTAACACTTCGAGCAAGTTCGTACGAGCGTCTGTGAAAACCACATGCCAGTTGCTGAGGTGGAGGGGAAGGCACACAGGTAATGGCATCCCTCCCCTATATGTTGGCTTTTTATAATAATTGCTCCTTGTGTATTTCAGACTTCCAAGCTATTACTCGTATGCCGAAAAATTCGCCCCACAACCATCAACCTAAATTAAAGTAAAATCCATTGCTTGAAACTTACGGAAATAACGCTGACAAATATTCAATAGAGAGCGACCTCGACTTCACCTTGCAAGTGTCCCTTGCCATTTTCAAACGTAGAGATTTCTATATATTCCATGATATTTAAACTTCGAATAATGATACGGTTTTTTAATACCATTCTTGATATTCGATTTTTTTCCAAATTATAAAAAGGCCAACGTCCGCTCAACATCATTTTCCAGGGAAATAAGATGCTATAAGTTTAGTGATCACCTTGGCAACAGGTCATCCATGAAAGAGAGATGTGAATATTTTGTGATTCTTTGGAACCGCGGAACCCTAATAATTAGGTTCACGAAACTTAACACAAAAAACATTCCAACTAGTTTTCACGTGGAGCAGAACGTGGAAGTAAAGGTAAGTTAAGACCACACGTGGGGAGCGCGCGTCCGTCCAAATTCCAAAATCATATTGAAATTCCATTGCTCCGTCGAATTGATGGCGATGAATTATGATATGAATAACCACTCGTGAAGTCTCCATGCAAATTCACTGAATTCTCTACTTGTGGGACCGTTTTGCTATAGAAGAATGAGTTGACCCGTTAATAGTTTTGGAATTTAAATCACGCCAAGTGACTAGCTACACGTTGAAAGAAAAATGCGGTTCGTTTTCCACACGTTGACGTTTTATAGGGATTTTTTTTTTTTTAAAGTTTAAATCCATATAGATTTATTTTAATCAGTATTTTTATTTGGTATAAATTTCTTTTAATTGGAAAATTTAAAATAAAGTTTGATTTTAACAAATTTATTCGCTCCATTAAACTATTTATATTTTACATTGCATTGTTCAAAAATATTAATATTTTAAAATAAAGTTATAATTTAAGTAATTTTTATGATTTTTTAATTTTAATAATGTGAGATTTATAATGAAGTAATTTTTTTTTATTCAAGCTTCTGTGATGTATAATGAATTAAGCAAAATATTTTGGTAGAAATCACATAAGAGAATTTTTGGCCCCGTTAATGAACCACACTTGTTGGTTCGAAACGTGTAGGCCAAAAAATTCTCTAATGTGATTTCTACCAAAAGACTTTGCTTAAATGAAGTAAGTAATTGCACTATTGTTTAAGGATAAGAAAATCAAATTTTGTAATTATCAAGATCAAATAACTTACAATAGTGTAATAAGTGAATAAAATCTAATTGAATAGTTTGTACTCATGAGTTTGAAAATATAATTTCACTTGATTTCACTTTATATAATATCTAATATCCTCGTTTATGATACATAGTAGATGAACCTTTAGTGCTAACTCTAAACATTATAATGGGCAAAAGCAATGTATAAGAGAATTTTAATAATTAAAACGCCTCACAATTAAATTTCTCATTTGTCACCTTAAAAGAAAAACTAACCTTAAAAATCCATATTTTTATGTAAGATTTTAAGTAAAAAAATAGAAAACACAACCGATATCATTATTACTAAAAAGCTAGAGAAATCAATACTTAAAAATCAGAACCAAAAATATTTGTTTATTGATTTTTATGTTAAATTATAGTGATACTACCTAGAACTAGTGCTCTACCTTCGACCATTGCTTGAAATATAAATACAACCTGTGTGAATTACAGTGAAAAGAGGATACATCAGGTCGGATGTAAGTGAAAAGGCACATGACGGTGGGAGGTTCGGTAATAAATTTATGATTTTAATAAATTCTGGATAAATTACATTAAAAAAATACATTAAAAATAATAGAAATACATTAAAAATAATAGAAATTTGAAGAGAAATTGTACATAAATTTATGATTCTAACAAATTTTGGGTAAATTACACTCAAAAATACATTAAAAAATAAATAATAAATAATAATAATAATAATAGAAATTTGAAGAGAAATCATATTGCACAAGTTATACACAAACAATTCATATATTACAAATCAAATCACACTTTTACATGAAGTATATAAAGTGTTTATGAGATCCAATAATTTCTAAACTAAGAGATTGATTGTTGAGAAAGTATGTCTAGAACCAAACCAGTGAGCAAACTAAATCTTACCTATTTACTAATGTCAACGTTATTTCCAAGTTCCCCTTTAATGCTTACATTGTTCCATATATCACAAATTATAATATATAAAACACATATTACAACAACCTAACCAATCTTTGTCTAACTAGTCTCCATCGGGACCCGCATCCACTCTAGAATCTCACAAATGCCGCTTTTTCGTCACCACCACATCCTTGAGTTGGCACTTGACCTCCATTTAAAACATAACTGTCTCTAACCATCATTAATGAACTTTACAAGATCAACAATATTGAAGCATCCTATGGACCAACCATTGATTGTTGAATATTTCACTTTTGGCTATCTGTTAGTTACTAGGTGGGTGGTATGGATATTGAATGTGTTCAAGCGTTGATCAAACAACTTGACCTGTCTCACACACATGAATCTGCTAAAAATAACTTGTAACTGATGTTCTTAAAGCCCAAAGCTCAATAGAGCCCATCACCATATAATAGACTCATGTAATTAATTAGCAATATGTTCTCTTGGCACCGAGCAACGTCAATAACCATTAATTTGCACTATGTTTCTATGTCCATTAATTTGTTCTTCACAAACAAAGTTAACTAAAATAAAATCAACTACTCTCCTCAAAATAGAAATTCTTCCTACCTACAAATGGAATAGGATCTCAACCAAAAAAACCTTCATAAATATATCAGATCAAGACCACCATGACCCATCTGGCACTTTGTGTGATCCATGTGTCATCATTAGAAAAAGTATGAAGACTTGATAAATCTTAGAATGAGTAGGAATTATTATCTTTAGAGTAGGTTTGGAATAGGAAGTATTGTATTCAGAGGTTGGGAAATAATGAAGCTTCCTTCGTTCGAATGAACCTTATCAACAATGAATGATTAGTAAGACCTTCTAAAATGAGACCTTCGAATAATGATAATTGAGATGTGATTGACAAGATCTTTGCCAAAGATAGTTTGTGTTATGCAACCAACTCACAAAATAGAATAAGAGATAGATCAACGACTTCAAAATTAGACACTTCGAGGGGGTAGCCTCCTTTACATTATACAAATGAACAATTCTTGGATGATACAAATGACAAGTCCTCCTTTCTATATATAGGAGTCTAAGGGGTCACAATATAATCAGAGTCAACATAACAATAATATTGTAAGGGAACAACAATAACAATCGTGGGCTTTTGTGGGGCAAAATAATAACAACATGGGGACTACATGGGCACAACATTACAATAAGGGGGTTTCACTAATAACAATAAGGGACTACACTAGTAGTATAGGGACCTAACATGCTCCTCTCCTTCAAAAAGTGTTGTCCTCGACGCTTGAGTAGTTCTCGATGATTCTATATAAAATTCTCATCCTCCCTTGTGAAATCTTCAGCGGGCGAGTTCTTCCACTTGATGAGATACTCTTAAATTGATTGATTTCTTAGTTGTTGGGTTCTTATTTCCATTACTGCTTTAGGGTCCAATATGATTTTTCCTTCCTCGTCAAGTTCTGGCAATATTGTTTGAACTAGGAGCTTGTCACTTATAACCTTCTTTAAGCATTAAACATGGAAAATTGGGTGCATTCGAGAAGATACAGGAAGCTCCAATTTTTATGACATATTACCAATCTTTTGCAACACCTTGTAAGGACCACAATACTTTGGTGATACTTTTTTATCAATCTTAACTTACTTGAGGGACATTCATTTGTATGGTTGTAGCTGTAAAAATACTTAGTCACCTACATCAAAACCTCTTTCGCTACGAAGTTTATCTACCTATTGTTTCATTTGATTCTACACCAAAGTGAGGTTATCATTTAAGAGTTGTAAAACTTGTTGTTGATGCTTGATGTGATCTTCCATTTTTTGAACCTTAGAATTTTCTCTTAAATATGATGTGATGGATGGTGTATGATATCGATAAAGTGCCATAAAGGGGGTGATTTTTACTGAAGCGTTATACTACCATTCAATCATAGGTAACCACTTGACCCATTGTGTTTCTTTACTAGATATAAGCAATGAAGATATCCTTCCAAACATTTGCTCAATATCTCTGTTTATCCATCTATCTTGAGAGTTTGAGGAGTGGTAATTACTGCCAACGCACTACAAGATATGGTCTAATTAATTTCTTATTTCTCTGGGATTGGTTCCTAGTGTATATCCTCTTATTTTGATGTTTCTTGGTTATTTTCTTCTTCCTCTTCACAAACTATGCAAAATAATTTCTTCTCACCACACTTATGACCTTTAGTGTATTTTTTATCACAATTGTAACAAAGCCCTTTTTTGAGTTTTTCTTCCAATTGTTGTGGTGTCAACCTTGTAGGTTGTGGAAGGATAGGAACAACAACACTTCCATCTTTATATTTGTGAGTGGTAGGATTCCTTATTTCCATAATTTTGCTTTCAATTTTTCTTTCGAACCTCAATGTCTTCTCCAATGAATCAAGTTCCCAAAGATGAACCTCATGTTGAATGTTATCCTTTAAAGTTCCTATGAAGACATCAATCCTCTTATTCTCTGGAATAACATTTACCCTTATATTCAATTTTTGGAAGTCCTTAATGTGATCCACCATTGAACCCTTTTGTTTGAGATTTATCAATTGGATAAAGAAGGTGTTTCTCTTTGTATCCTCATAATGTGCTATCATTTCCTCCATGAAAATTGACCAGGTGACAAGTGGTTTACGAGAACAAATCCATCTATACCATACAAACTGATTCAGTTCTAAATATAAAGATAC